>JAOVVI020015293.1:0-11227 GCA_028571085.2 Nepenthes alata | reverse complement strand
TCTCTTACATCTGGATCCTCACACTCCTCATCCCCCTCGCTTAACCCTCAAGCTCTCAGTTCTTTTCTTCAAAGGTTCTTTTATTGACTTGAGCGTCGGAGTGTTATCGGTAGGACTACCTCCCGCCGTTAACGCTGACCTCTCGTTCGTTTTACTGGTGTGCAGGACCCGCACTCAGTGAACCGAGCCGGATCGGGCCATCCCAGAGGAATCTAAATCTGTTTGAAGTCGGATCCAGGTACGCATCATAAGTAGATCATTCTTTAAACAAAATAATATAAAAAAAATAAATTTAAGAGCCACAAATTCGTGGGCATAATTTAAAAATACTAAAATTTTATCAATAAGTAACAATCAATATTAAACATAACAATACTATAACTTTACCTAATAAAAACTTCAAAAATAATTTTTTTTTAAATTCCTTCCTCAGAAAAATTAATAAAGAAATCATTCATTTCAATATAAAATTTGCCAAATTTAGCTTTTACCATATATCTATAGATTCTAGAACTAAAATGAATAGATCTTTTTAAAAAAAAATTAAAAATAAATATTAAATTTAAGAGCCCCGAAATCACAGTTAAAAATACTAAAAGTTATGAATAAGTAAAAATCAAATTATGCACTATAATATTTTAACTTTGTCTAATAAGAAATTATCAAAATTATTTTTTGAAAATTTTTTTAAAAAAAACACAAAATTAAATCCTCATTTAATTCAATATAAAATTTTTCAAATATATATATATATATATTGCGTCACTGGATCCAAATTTTGAACAAATTCGGGTGGACTTGATTGTCTGGATCCGACTGCATTTATCGAGTCTGGATCCTGCACACCACTACAACAAATAAGAGGTTAGGTGTCAGCGGAATGTTGTCCCACCAAAAATATTTTCGACGCTCATATCAGTAATAGACCTTTAACATTTAAGAAGGAAAATTGAAATGAGAGTAAAGAGAGAGAGAGTGGACAATGAGTGTTTGAGATGAGTGTTTGATTTTAGACGTGAGATGCATTCTAGTGGCTCGTGATGAATATAGTTTCTCATCTCTGTGTTCACGAGGAACGAGTGGGAGACTAAGTCCTGTAAGCGTAGGAGTTTGAAGGATTGTCGGAATACTATGACAGCTTTTGAAGAGAATGATGCCTCTGAAGTTTGAAAGATGAGTATGTGATTACAGCAGTAAGCGTTTGTGTCCTTAGAAGTGAGAGTTTCATGGAGTGGAGACTCCATGGGTTTTTTATAGATGAAGTGCTAGGCAACCTTCCTTGGGTAGGAAGGTGTGATCCCTGCACTCTGTCGGGCAACCTTCCTTAGCAGGAAGGCCTGATTTCAACAATCTGTTAGGAATTATTCCTTTCCTAGCAGGTAACGGCTCGTAGGATTAATCATCTTCCATTCTTATCATGTTACCGTTAGGGTTTATAGTGGACAGGAAGAGAGAATATGGTACATTTTTCATGGGATATGCGCTGAATCTACTGGTACCCATTACAGTGAAGATTACTTTTTGGGAAGTTGTGAAATCAGGGAAGTGAACCGTTGCTGGTCGTGTTCACAGGAGTGGGCCTAACTAGGCTTGGCTCACGTGAGGCTTACTCTCCTGGGCCATCTTACTGTAGTACTTTCGATTAACAAAAATATTGACCGTTTAATAGGGAGCCAGTTGGCCACCCAATTTGGCCTCTCATCCGGTCAACGCCAAGCATTGACCGTTAAAGCGCCCGTTTGGACCTTTGTGAATTTGGGCCGTTTTTCTTATTCGGCCAACCCACTATGGACGTACCCATCACTAGCCTGCCATGTTGGTGGTTTGAATTCTGGCTTCCAGTATGTCCATGATAGGAAGTGTCTAGCTGTCGTCCGTTAAGGTCTTCTGGGCTGGTGATGGAGTTGTTGATCGTCTAGGGCAGAGCCTTGCATGCTTCTGAAATGTTGACCGGACTAGTTGACCATCTAGCCAAACTCCGGTGAACCTGGTGAAGGAAACACCAACCGGATTTGTTGACCATCTAAGTAAAAACTCCGGAGAACTTGGTGAATGAAAGGTTGACCGGTTTGACCGTCTAGGTCAAGCTCCGGAGAACTTAGCGAAGGAAATGTTAATCGGTTTTGTTGACCGTCTCTGTTGAATCTGGATGACTTGTGGGAGTTGAAAAGACGTGCCATCATTAGCCGGCTTGTTAGACAAAAAAGCAACCACGTGTCTGCACGCGATGAATTCAGGATCTTGGTAATTCATGCGTCAAAGGATCTGATTCGACGGCATCCTTCCAGGAAACGACACACGGCAGCAATGATGTGCACGTTTTTGAGGCGGTTAATGGGCCCCGTGTTCACACTAGCCTTTAAGTTGTCCGTCCGTCTTACTTTTAATTTTTTCACGTTTTTCTTTGTCTTCCTTAGCCTGAAAAAATCCTAAGTGCCTTACTGCCCCCTCTGTTTACACATCCATGGCTTCTTCTGTTGCTGATATTGCTTCGGTCCTCAAAGAGAATGATGTGAAAGAATTATATGTGGAGTACAATATCCCCAAAGCGATTGCCTTCCGAGTTACTGGGAAGGAGGACAAGGCGTTCTTGCCGCCTGAGGGCTTTGTGACCATCTACAATGCCCATTTGAGGAGTAAGTTTTGTCTTCTAGTCCCTCAGGAGCTGCTGGATATCCTCACTGCCCTTCGGGTGCCTATCGCGTGACTCTATGCCAATGTCGTGCGATATTTGTGTTCCCTTTGCATCTTCATGCGTCATCACTCACGCATGATGACGGTGGACGCTGTTAGAGTGATGCTCCAATTCAACCAGAGTGACGACTGGATTTCGCTGACTCCTTGAGACCTCATGGTTTCCCATGTTATCTATGATTTGTTGAAGAATTGGAAAGTTTGCTTCTTCTTTGTTCGTGTTATGGAGCCGTGGCCCCTGTCTCAAGACTAGGGCAAGGTTCCCCATGCCTTCTCCGGGGGGCCATAGAAGGAGAAGATTCTCGCCCGGCCAACTTATTAGAGCTAGTGAGAGGGCACTCTGAGGATTTTAGGAGGGACCACCTGGTTTCTCGAGAAGAAACTAGGAGAGCACGATTGGGGCCACCTTCCCCAGTCCAGAAGTTCAAGGCTCCTTCGCCAGAATCCCTGTGGGGGAAGAAGAGGACTAGAGCCACGCTTATAGGTGCTCGTTCTTCTGATACTATTCCTACCAGTCCAAAGCAAAAGAAGGAAGCTATGGTGACGCCTTCTTCGTCATCTTCTAGGCCAGATTATGTCACCACTGGGTGCCTTGCGGGGGTAGGAGACGTCTTTGGGATTGAAGCGGAGTTGGCTTTAGAGGCTTATGATGCCATGCTGAGCACCAGGGCAAGTAGCATCATTGTTTTGGTACAGCCTGCACCGGTGGGGTTGACGTCAGATTCTCAATCTGGGCTGAAGGAAATGACTCTCGAGCCATCTATTGAGATGCTTCTGCCAGCTGGTGTGCCACGAGCCGAGCCGTAGGGACCATAATTGGGACTCCAGTTGTGGAGCTGCAGGCTGAGCAGTAGGAGATGGTTTTGGAGCCCCCTACCTTGCCTGAGGAGCTAGTGGGGATGAAGGTTCTTTCGGAGGAGCTACAGGAGGAGCTCGCGACAGAGGTTACTTTCAGCCCTACCCAGGAGGGGTCCATTTCTAGTCCATCGCTGCTGGGGCCAAACCTGCACGCCAGACTAGATAGGCCAGTGTAAAGGATTTAGCAGGTATACTTTTGTTATTCGCCTTGTCTTTAACTCTGCCATTACGGACCTTCGTTTTCTTTTTTTTTGCAGGCTGATAAGATCGTAGGAGCAGTTGCTAAGGCACTCGGGCAAAGGGATAAGGTGATCTCCGATAGGGATACAGAGATTGCCTTGCTCGATTCGAAGCTGGAGGCTTTGAAGGCGGAGCACCGGGAGGATACTATTGCCTTGGAGTCTTTGCTGATTGGCCTGGAGTCAAAGAATTCCAGTTTAATGGAGGAGGTCGCTAGCTTGAAGGATGTCGTGGTGGCCGGCTGGGTAGATGAGAGCGACCGCCTAAAGGAAGAGAACACCCGCTTAAACAAGGACAATGAACGGGTTAAGAGACATCTCGACCAACTTGCGGGGCAGATGACTACTCTGGAGAACGATCTTAGCCTCCGCATTCACCCTCACGAGGTCGTGGACATGATGCTATTGTGATTATGGAAGGGATCAACATCAGTCGGCGTATCGTGCGACTGGTTGATCCTGATTTTTCAATGGATCTCATTAACTTATCAAACCGGTTCATTCAGTGCTGCGAGAGCCTCATGGGGGAGCCACAGAGTAGTCAAGGGCCACCACCGCTTCCTTAGTTTTTCATTACTTTAGTTTTTATTTGTTCGGTGATGTAAATGTACTGTATCATAAGCAATAATATGAGCAATTTCATGTATGTCGCATGCCTTTACGTTTTATGGCTATTTTTAGCTTATTCATTGTTGCATTGACCGTCCAACTTGGCGTACTACTTGTGAGTTGGCCGTCCACCATATTTGAGGCGCTCGTGGCATTTATTGAAGGACTGGGGCCCTTGGGGTGGACTCAAGGGTGTCGTTGGCGTCAAGCCTGCTTGGTACTCGCTCATGGGTAATGCTTGACGTCGCTGCCCAAGCGTAGACTTGGGCGACCAGCTTTGGAGGAGTAATTCGCTCTTTTCGACCATCATTGACTGATCACACTATCTCCTTATGAAGGAGGTTTTCGCATGTGCTGCGCTAGCCCCTAAGATTTTGACTGCGAATGGGTCACTTGGATGGCCAAAGTTTAGATACGACTGCTGACGGGTAACCTGGATGACTAAGGTTTAGATTTGACCCGCGACAGGCTGCTAGGATGATCGAGATTTGAATACAACCACTTATGGGTTGCCTGGATGACCAGGATTTAAGTACAACCGCTCGTGAGCCGCCTGGATGACCAGGGTTTAGTAACGAGGGGGTAAAGACCCGCCTGACTTAGGGGTAGTCTAGGTCACCTAACCCTACAATAAGAAAGATACACATGCATACAATATAAAGAAGGAAACACATACAACATGCCAAAGAGAATACTTATTTTATTAATTGAAAATTGAATACAATAAGTTACATACAAACAAGCGGACTACCTACCTGGGCCATTATTGAAAATAGAGTTTAAAGTGGATCGCGTTCCACGTCCGTGGGACCAACTTTCGTCCTGGTTTTAGAGCTTGTACGCTATGTTTCTCAAGACGGCGGAGACTAGGAAGGGCCCTTTCCAGTTTGGGAAGAGCTTATTCCTGTTGGCGATCTTGCCAGTGGCCTTGATACTTCTCAAGACCAAGTCCCCAACGTCGAACTGTCGTACTTTTACCTTCCAATTGTAATAGCCGATGATTCACTGTCGGTAGACTGTCGTCCACATCCTAGCGGCGTCGCAGGCCTCTTCTAACAGGTCTAGGTGTTCCTAAATTTTTTGGTAGTTACCTTGCGGGTCAAAAGTCTTAACCCTAAGACTTTGAAGCCCAATTTCAACCGGCATCACCGCTTCGGTCCCGTAGCAAAGACTGAAGGACGTCTCGTGAGTTGGCTCCTTGGAGTCGTCCGGTAGGACCAGAGGACGGAGGGGAACTCGTCTACCAAGGAGCCCCCTGCATCCTCCAGCTTGGTCTTAAGTCCATGGAGTAGCGTGCGGTTTGTGACCTTCATCTGTCCATTCGCTTGAGGGTACGCTACCGAAGTGTAGACCAACCTAATGCACAGGCTAGCGCAATACTTGGTGAAGCAATTTCCTGAACATTGAGTTCCGTTGTCAGTTACTATGACCTGTTGAACGCCAAATCTGCTAATGATGTTTTGGCATACGAATTCAAGAGCGTTATGCTCTGTGATCTTAGCCAACAAGACTGCCTCGACTCACTTGGTGAAGTAGTCGATGCTTGCAATGATAAATTTTCTCTACCCTGTTGCTATGGGAAACAGACTGAGAATGTCAAGTCCCCACTGCGCGAAGGGCCAAGGCTCCTGGAGGGACATTAGCTCGGCAGACAGCTGGTGGTAAATGTTGCCGTGAAGCTGACAGCTCTCACACTTTTTTTACGAATTCGAGTTCATCCTTTTTCATTGACAGTCAATAGTAGCCTTGTCGCATGATCTTGAATGTCAAGTTCTTGCCGCCGACGTGCAATTTGTAAATCCCAAGGTGGACTTCGCCCAAGGCGTAGTCGTCTTCCTTAGAGGTTAGGCACCGGAGATATGGAGTCGAGTAATCGCGGCAATACAACCATCCATTGACTACAGTGTACCAGCCGACCATTTTCTTAATCCGTTTGCCCTCATCTGTGTCTTCTGGCAGTGCTCCATCCGCTAGATACCTTAGGTATGGCGTCATCCAATTTTCTATCCCGGAGATCTATATCGCTTCCAGTTTCTCTATGTTTGGAGTGTTCAGAACCTCCCTCATGTCCCTCGAGTACAATTCTGGATTTTCTGCTGCCGCTGCTCTGGCCAATTGGTCGGACTTCCAGTTTTCAGTCTTGGGAACATGGATCAGGGTTACCTTGTCGAAACTCCTGGTTACATTTCTTGCCTTGGTCAACTACTTGGCCAAGTGTGGGTTGTTTGCCTTGAAACTCCCGTTAACTTGGTTAACGATTAATTCAGAGTTGCTGTAGACAGCCAATCGCCTGGCTGAGCACTCTTTCGCCAACTTTAGCCAGGCTAATAGGGCTTCGTATTCGGCAATGTTGTTGATGGTCGAAAAGTTGAGTCTAAGGGAGTACTTCACCTCAAACCCATCAGGGGTCCTGATGACCACCCCGGCTCCACTGCCTGAGTCTGTGACAATCTGTCTACGTGGAGGACCCATTCCAGCACTCCCTCATGCCGTTCTGTATCCTCAGTGGGTTATTCTTCGAGAATTACGGTTGTAATCTCGACGATGATGTCGGCCAGAGCTACCCTTTAATGGCAAGCTTAGGCCGGAGCTCGATGTCAAACTCGCCCAATTTGATAGCCCACTTTACCAACCGCCCAGAAACGTCGGATTTCTGGAGAATGCTCTTCAGAGGCTAGTCGGTGAGAATGATTACGCAGTGCGCCTAAAAGTAGGGCCTTAGTTTTCGGGTGGAGAATACGAGAGTTACGGCTAACTTCTCTGCACGTGGGTAGCGCGTCTCTAGGCCGATCAGCGTTTTGCTCATACAGTAGACTAGCCGCTGAGTGTCGGAGTCCTGGCGTACGAGAATGGAGCTGATGGACACCTCCGACACCGCAAGGTAAAGGTACAGCTCATCTCCGTCCTTTGGTGACGTTAACAATGGCGGGCTAACCAGATTTTGCTTCAACTCATTGAAGGCTACTTGGTAATCTGCCGTCCATTAGAATCCATTTGATTTTGTCCCCCTTAGAGCCTTAAAGAATGGCTGGTACTTGTCACCAGACTTTGCTAAGAAGCGAGACAAGGCTGCCAGTCGTCCGGTCAGCCACTGGACATCCTTGACGCTCCAAAGGAGAGTCATGTCCGCGAGGGAGTTGATCTTCTCTAGGTTTTCCTCGATCCCTTGTTGGGAGACGATGAAACCCAGGAACTTTTCCGTTGCTATCCCGGAGATGCACATGGCCGGATTCTGCTTCATTTGATGTGCACGGAGCACTTCAAATGATTCTCCCAAGACGCGAATATGGTCATCGGTGGTTCTGCTTTTGACGAGCATGTCGTCAACGTACACTTCCATATTGCGGACGATCTGTTTCTCAAACATTTTGTTTACTAGCCTCTGGTAGGTGGCTCTTGCATTCTTCAGACCGAATGGCATTACCTTATAACAATAAGTGCCCTGATCCGTCATGAACGAGGTGTGCTCCTCGTCCTCTGGGCTCATCCTAAATTGGTTGTAGCCTGAGTATTCGTCCATGAAGCTCAACAGCTCATATTCGGATGTAGAGTCTACCAGCAGGTTGATTCTGGGTAAAGAAAAGTCGTCCTTCAGGTAAGCTTTGTTAACGTCGGTAAAATTGATGCACATTCGCCATTTTCTGCTACTTTTCTTTACCAGGATGATATTAGAGAGCCAATTTGGGTACTAGACTTCTCTAATAAGACTAGCGTCCAATAGTTTCCTTACTTCCTCCCGAATAGTGACCAACTTTTTCACCGAGTGGTTTCTCCACTTCTGCCTGACAGGCTTTCGGTCGGGATCGAGGTCCAACTTGTGGACCATTACTCCGGCCGAAATCCCGGGCATGTCAGCGGGGAGTCTATTCGAAGATGTCAATGTTCTGCCGTAAGAACGCGATCAGTTTATCGCGAAGTGTATCAGTGAGTGAGCTGCCAATCTGCATGCACTTCTTCGGATCCTCCGGGTTCAGAGGGACTAGGTCGGTTGCCTCACCAGACTACGCCTGCTGTAAGGTTGTTTCATCTCGATGGTCGAGTTCTCCAGCCGTTCTGGTGCTACCGCTAGGAGCGATTTGGGACATGTAACATGTCCGCCCAGTGACCTAGTTACCCAACACTTCACCGTATGGCGTCGAAAATTTTATTTTAAGGTGCGGTATCGAAGTGACAGCTCCGAACGTCGTTAGGCATGGTTGGCCTAGTATAGCATTATATACGGATGGCAGGTCGACTACAAAAAAGATAAGTATACGACTTGCCATTTTCGGGTATATGCCTAGGTGACTTCTAATTGGATCGTCCCTTAGACGGGCACTGGTTCGTTAACAATGCCATATAGCAGGCCTTTGACAGGTTTTAATTGATTCTTTTTTAAACTAAGTTTAAAAAACGCAACGAGGTAGAGTAAATCACGCGAATTTTGATTATCAATAAATACTCGTTTCAGTTGGTAGTCGACGCTACCGTCCGAAATGAGTGTGGATACAATAAGGGGGTGTGCATGGGGGAAATTACATGTGATAAGTCGCTGTCACTAAAACTAATGATATTGTCTGTGGTGCGTTGCTTCTTCCTCCCAGTCTGCTACTCCTTGTCGTCCGCTGGGTTATTAGTCGGTCGAGTAGTAATCATGTTGACCACTCCTGCCATAACCCGATTTCGTAGAGGGGAAGGCTCTGGTCCTTCTCCGCCTACAGTGCCAGAGCTCTGGCGAGGGCTCTTAATGAACCTGGTGAGATGCCCCTCCGGATTAGCTCTTCTATCTCTCGCTGGAGAGTCTTGCAGTCATTTGTGGAGTATCTGGGAGATTGATGGAAATCACAGTACTTAGTCGAATTTTCTCCCTCCACCTTCTTAAGTGGTTTTCGCCACTTAAGGAACTTCTCTCCACAGATCTGCATGAGGACATTTGAACGCGTGTCGATCAAGGGCGTTAGGCTGATGAGCTCGTTGTCCTTGCACTCTGGTGGTCCGGTCCTATGGTGCATTCTGCGGGAGTGATCGCCGCCATTGAACTTCCACTTTCCCTCTCTTGGGAACGAGCGAGGCTATTTGGTCCGTTCAGGACGTTTAGCCTCTTCCGCCGCCGCGTAAGCCTGAGTAATAGATTCCGCCTCCCGAAAGGTCTACGCTTGTGCTCCAGGTGCCTGAGGAAATCCCCGTATGTTAGCACAAAGATGAAACTGCCCAACTTCATATCCTTTGTGAACATGGTGATCCGCCTGACCTCCACCACGAAGCGATCCAAAAACTTCTGTGAATTCTCTCCCTACTTCTGCTTGATATGGGAGAGGTGCCACGACTATTTCTATTCTTGGTGACTGGAGACGTATTGGGCCAAAAAGAGGTCAATCAGCTCCCTGAAGCACTTGATTGAGTCTGAAGGGAGGTGGTAGAACCATATACGAGCATCCCTCTTCAATGTGAGTGGAAAGTAGTGGCACATTGCTAGATCCTCTAGCCCTTGCAGACTCAGATGGGTGTGAAAATGATCAAAATGATCTACTGGATCAGTACTCCCATCGTAAGAGTCAATAAGAGGCATCTTGAATTTGGCCGGCATCGGACGTTTCAAGATCTCTGCTGTGAAATGAGATCTGTCCAGATTGATGGCGTGCTCGTCATCCTTGAGCACGCGATTCTAGATCTTCTCCAACCTGGGATCTGTCCGGACAGCATTGGCTGATCTTTTAGAGTTGAGATAGGTTCTCAACTTTGTTCCTTCCCTGGTGTGGCCAGTAGCCGGCCGGTTACTGCCTCCAGTGGATTTGACGGCCATGGAGGCTCCCTCCTGGGCCACTGTCCTAGACTCTACCCAAGAGTATCGGGGATTCCTTCGTTCCAAACTTTCCTCCAGAGTAATGCTTCCTGAGTGCTCTTCAAGCTTGGGCTAGCTTGGAGCACGTAAAGATTCAGGCATTTGGGTGTAGGCCAACCTTCTAGGTTTTTTGGCCAGCTTCTTCTTCCTCTGGTCTCCTCTCCTTGAGGCTGGTGCAGGGATTGCCGTGGGCGGAGCCCTTAGCTGCGAGCGCTCCTGTCGGGAGCAGAGCATCTAGAGTATCTTATTGATATTCTGCATATCTCTACCAGATGCTAAAAGAAAGGTGCAGGCACCCCGTTGATCGTTTCGTTGACCATGATACCAGCAGCGTGGTCCTGGTCGGGAGAGGTCACGTCTCTAATGGGTTCGCTAGCTTGCGTTCTTGTGTTCACCATTCTGAATAGTTCGAAAGGTGAGAAAGTTTCTTGGATGAGTGTAGTAGGCCTTTTGTAAGCGTTTTCCACAGACGGCGCCAATGATGCGTCCCTAGATTCAAATTTTAAATAGATTCAGGTTAAATTGATTGTCTGGATCCAGCTCTATTCCCCGAGTCTGGACCCTACACACTACTATAGTAAACAAGAGGTCAAGTGTTGGCGAGATATTGTCCCATCGAAAATATTCTGACGCTCAAGTCAGCAATAGGCCTTCAACTTTTAAGAAAGAAAATTGAAATGAGAGTAGAGAGAGAGTGGACAAGGAGTGTTTGATTTCAGACGTGATGGGCGTTCTAGTAGTTCGTGATGAACACAGTTTCTCAGCTCTGTGTTCGCGAGGAAAAAGTGGGAGACTAAGTCCTGTAAGCGTGGGAGCTTGAAGGACTGCCGGAGTATTATGGCTGCTTTTGAATAGAATAGTGCCTCTGAAGTTTGAAAGATGAGTATATGATTACAACAGTAAGCATTTGTGTGCTTAGAAGTGAGCGTGCCCTGGAATGGAGACTCCATGGGCTTTTTACAGATGAAGTGTTGAACGACCTTCCTTGGGCAGGAAGGCGTGATCC
>JAOVVI020015292.1:593-11227 GCA_028571085.2 Nepenthes alata | reverse complement strand
TCCACGCAGAAGCGCCAACTACCATCCTTTTTCTTCACCAGAAGGACAGGAGAAGAAAATGGACTGGTGTTGGGACAAATAATTCCTTCGGCCAGCATCTGTTGTATCATTTTATCCATTTCCCCCTTTTGAAAATGTGGGTAACGATATGGTCTAACCTTAGCAGGTGGGGCCTGGGGCTTCAAAGGGATTCGGTGATCTGTGGCGCAGTAAGGGGGTAAACCGTGGGGAACAGACATCGACGAAGGAATTAAGAATATTGTGTAATTTGGCCAGAACTGTGGGGGTGATATTCTGAGGCAACTGTGAAGGGGACAGGATCATCTCTTGGCCCTTTCCTGGGAAAGCTTCCGTGACCGGTGTGATTGTTAATTAAAAGTATGTAGAGACTGAGTGCGTGAGCTAACCGTGTCTCAATTGTCCCATGGTCAGAGTGGAAATGGTTGCGTGTTGAAGTCCATGTAGAGTGAGCTGGTTTCCATCACGATAGAACCGCATCCAGAGAGCTCGATAATCGAATAACACTGGGCCAATTGTTGCTAGCCATTGGACCCCCAAGACCAGATCAGCTCCATAAATGGGTAGGAGATAAAAATCTACCAGAAATTCAGTAGAGCTAAGGGTGAGTGGAACATTAATGCAGCGGCCTTCGCATTGGAGGGAATCACCATTTCCCACCGTAACATTGAGATGTTGCGAAGGTTCGATGGGAAGTCCCAGGTGCTTGGCCAATCGTGTCTGTAGAAAATTGTGGGTGGAGCCACTATCCACTAACACCACCACCGAATGGCCAGACAGCACTCCTTGGAGCCGCAGAGTAGAGGGAGTAGAATGGCCCTCTAGGGCGTGGAGAGATATTGTTGGTGTAATGTCCGTTACTGGTGGTGAAGGGAAGGTGTCTGGCGGGGAACAGTCGGGGCCCTCCATCTCTGTGGGTTCAACTTCTTCCAGTTGTGGCATATGACTAGAGCCTTCATCATCAAAGGTCAGGCATAAGAATTGGGGTTTACAACAGTGGCCAGCCGTGAAACGTTCATCACAATTAAAGCACAACCCCTTGTCTCAGCAGGCAGTCATTTCAGCAGGAGTCAATTTTTTTATGGGTAGTTTGATTAAGGGGTTATGTGGGCAAGAAGGTTTTGGAGGATTTGTGAAGGAGGAAGGGAGGGTTTAGAGAAGGGCAGACGCAAGGTGGGGTGTTTGGTGGCGTCAATTTTCTCTTCCACAAGCTTTGCCATGCCAATAGCTTCGGGAAGGGCCGACGGCTTCAACAAAAATAACTCTCGGCAGATTTCATCACATAATCCAGAGATGAAACAATTAAGGAGATTAATTGTAGTCAAACCTGTGGTTGGTGTGGACAATGGACAATGACTCGAAGTCGACCATATACGCCGCTACTGTCGTGGTCTGGCGAAGCTTGTATGAGGTAGCTTCTGGATTGAAGTAAGAGGATGGGCCGAAACGTAGCGCCAGGTCTCGGGAGAAAATCTCCCAAGTGGATAACTACTTAGTTGCATGCATCCACTGGTATCACTGTAATGCAGCCCCAGTCATGTAGAATGCGGCAAAAAGGAGCTTTTGCTCTAGAGTATCACGATAGGCAAAGAATCGCTCGATTTGAAAGAGCCATCCAACGACGTTTTCTCCAGCGAAAAAGAGAATTTCGAGCTTGGGAAGGCGCATATAAGCAAAGATCTGACCATCCGGTTGAGACAAACACAACAGTGGTAGGGTTTGCAACGATGGTGGTGAGAGCACAGTAGGAGACGCCGTGAAGGAGGGAGGAGTGGTCAATAAAGGTGGAAGAGGTGACTGTGGACGCTCGATTCTACTCAAGTACTGACGAATCTCTGCAAGAGATTGTTGGATTTGCTCCGTTGTGGTGTTCTGAGCGGTGAAACCTTCTTCGTGGCGATGAACAGTGGCCGTAAGTTCGTTCTGTTTGGTCGGCAGACTAGCGATGGCTTCCTCTAGCGCCTTATAACGTGTAGTCATTCCTTCTGCCATGGGTCTCAATGAGAGCACCTATGATGCAGATCGAGCTGTAGGAGAGGAAGGGAAAGGTTGGGGAAAGAGGAGGACAGAGAGAATCGCGAGAGTTCAAGAGTTAGAGGTAGGGAGAGAGAGAGATTGAAATGTAATTTGTTATTCCTTACTGATGCCTGTCAGGCATCTCTTTATACAAGAGAGGCACATGAACGGTGCCTGCCAATCACTATAAGCACTATAACGGCCTAGCAGAATAAAGAGTAATATGTGTAATATGTGAAATGTAACTGCTTAACAGTATATTAACAGTATAATATAATACGTATAATATGTGTCCTAACAGTATAAATGCCGTATAAAAGATTAATAATAATCCTGAAATTTTGACGGTTGCCGAGTCAGCCGTGTGCTCTTTCGGTAGCGCAGTGCTTCAGGTGCAGAAACGATGTCCGAATCGACAAAACCCGTCACACTATTCATCCAGTGTTGATCATAATCTCTAAAACAATCCAACAGCAGGAATGGGAGATCGCAACTTTTTCAGTCTTTCTAGTTTCAGATAATAGAGAACTTACAGCATCCTGGAGGGAAAGAACATGCACGATAGGCATATTGCTGTCACATTCAGTCATAATGCCCCCGAATGATTCTTGAATCTCACCATTCTGTTTCTCAAAATCTCCAATTCTCCTGAATTTGTACTTTGGCAGACATTCGATATCTTCTTTGGTTGCTCCTTCCTATTTTTCAGCAGATAATAAAACGATCAAAAATCACAAGCAACTAAGTGAACAGAAAAGGATGTCAAAGTTAGATTACTACCTGATCTGCCACGGCATATAGAATTGCAATTATACACGGAAGGCAACAGCAAATAGCTATGCCAATCGCACATGCCACAGCCACACAGATGATAACGAAGAACACGTCAAAGGCCAGAAAAGTAATACAAAGCCTGCAGAAAGAACAATGCATGAGTGATAATAGTAAATTCATAGAAACAGTGAAAATTAAAGAATTTGAAATGATGGACACGCAGAAGGGAACCAGTAAAGTTTTGGTGCATCTTGCGCTAGAGTTTCCCCAGCAGAGGATATCCAATAGAATCCAATGATCCACCAAATAAATGAGAACATAGTGTTTGCAGACTCCAGATGCTTTGCCATACTGACAGTGAGAAACGTGAGAACTTCCATGAGGATAAACATCCATGATTACAAAAATGAAAGAGAAAAAGCGAGAGAATAAACATTTAGCAGCTTAATTCATTTTTGCAAAGCATTTGCTCATTTAGACATACAAGCAGACAGTCTGGTTCAAAATTCAATGCAGATTAAAAGACCACAGAGAGAGAGGGGTAAATGACAGAAGCGATAGGGATTAGGGGGACTCTCAAAATTTGCCATTTATTGCAAAATCAATGGCCAAGATTAATTTCGCAACAAAGGACCTTCTCACATTCAAAGCGCCTCCTCTTTTTGCCTACTATCATCCAAACAACCCATATCACACCACCTATTCCATCTCATGGTAACCAAACCCATCCCTTCCCTAGCCACATTAGCTCAATTCCCTTCCCTCTCCATCTCTCTCTCTACTGCTGTTATTATGGTCCTTCTAATGGGAGGCTCCCATATCTAACCAATTATTAAGATTGAAAGTTGGATAAATAAATAATAGAGATTATATCAAATAATTTAAATGGATATTTAATTTTCACCATTCATCATCCAACTTTTAATCCTAGCCGTTGAACAGATATGGAAACCTCCCCACTGGAAAGAACATAACAGCTCTCTCCCCAATCTGCTGCCCCCTCTACCTAGTTTCTCCCCCCTCCTACAACTACCCTACACTGACATCACTATCCTACCCCATGATCATACTACTCCCACCCCATTCTCTTCGCAACCCTATCCGTTGCTCCAGCACAAATCAGACAGAGTATCTGTTATTGCTGGAGATGCAAAACAGTTAAAAGTAGAAACTTTCCACCAACCAAAAAAAAGAAAAAAAGAAAATAAAATAGTCTATGTGATGGCATTTTTTCTGCATATCCATGTTGCAGCAGGTAACATGTTTACTCTAATTTTGTTGCATCCACAGATTTGTCAGAGATGCATCCAAGATTTGTCTACCCATACAAAAGCACTATAAGGTTCAGCCTGTTTCTGCACAACCTTTCTCAAGCCCCGACATAGTACATTAGCCAACAATTAAAGAATACCCCACAAAATATTGATCAATTTGAAATCTCTAATATATTCAGCATCAGGCTTCTTCCGTATTAGAATAGAAAGCTGAGGGGTAAGAGAAGTCACAAACTGACCTGAAGAATGAGAGTCACAAAAGAACTCATGACATTATACTCTCTCTTAGCAATGTTGCAAAATAGCCAACGAGAGTTCATCCTGTCTTATTGATTTATCACCTCCTGTTCTGTTCAGTGTGCCCTGGCTTCCTCCAAATGAAACTCACACTTCAGTGACGTCTTACCCTCCAAGGTAAAAGAATTCAGCTCAAGGATATCAATTAACAAACCATCTTGTCCACGATTATCAATCATGGACTATCTCCACTTTACTAATATCTCCACATCACTCACTAATTTGGCATCCACCTCCAAACAAATCAAATTACTATATCTTCTATGCACATAATCAACCAGGGAAGAAAAAAAGTGTATCTTCCATCATCTTCCTTTAACCACAAAATGTTAGACTCAACTTCCATTTCAAGATTGTTGTCACAGACAACTTATCGTGGAATGAAACCTGCTCAGGTTCCATATTAAAAACAGTATAACAAACTAACAAACTGCTGAATTTCTACATAAAGGGTATTCCTTGCATCTGAGGCATACCTAAAGTCATCTGATTATAGTTTTGCGAGTAGTTTTCAGGCATTTCATCTTAAAGCCAAAAAGTAACAAGGAAAATCAGCACATCGCATCTTCAGCCACCACAGATATCTAGGACACCCTCCATCGTCTGCCCCAATTCTCAATTTCGTGGCTTCTTTCCTGAAATAGGTTTTATAGAAAACAGTATAATGATATTCTATAAAAACTGCAAAGATTTCTTACAATTTACCAGAAAGGTTAGTAGATTGGACACAATGGACCAAAGCAAGATGGAAATAAGGCTCGATCCATTCTCTATTCCATCACTGCATGGATTTTGCCTCATGTCCCCAGCTGCTACTCATCTACCCTTGACCTTCTACTCTCACTCCAAGAACATAATCATATCAAAGGATAAGTGCATAGCTTATATCAACACATATTTGCCTTTCACGTAGGGGGAGATTTTTTTTCCTTCTCCACACCAGAAAAAAAGAGACAAATAGAATTCCAATTCTTTCCCTTTTTTAGGTAATCAGCGACGAAAAACTATGTTTCATACATAATCAGAGGGTGTACATCCACATGGAAAACAGCAGCCTCAACTGCAAAAATTATGGGATCCAGCACCTAGTGCTCAAAGGCAAACAAGGAAACAAAGCAGCAGAAGCCAAAAGCATGAAACAATTTTTGACTGAGCCATAACATCCAGCTTGCCTGGCGACCTACAAGTACTTCTTGAAAAAATAAAAGCAAATGCCAAAAACAATAACGAAATAAGAGTTCATTGATTCCTTGTCACTGCTGGTATTCCATTGAGCTTTTCAGGTTATCGGTTATGTCCACTCTTCAAATATTTTTTGTACTGCTGTGGGCTTTAAACTGCTCGAAGCTTCTCCTCCTTCAGTCTCTACCAACAGTAACACCGAATATATCCACAGCCACAAAAGAAAGGTCTTCAACATAACAGAAACCATTATTTCCCACCAATGGGATGGCCCAGTGAATTAACGTCCATCAACCAACATGACAGATAATGATTCGATTCCACCAACCCTCAACTAGATCTCCCCTCTACCTCCAAGGTTCAAAAGGGCAGCGAAAGTAAATCCAAAATTTTTCTCTGAAAATCCATCTCATCAATATAGCCACCCTTAAGTTAAAATGCAATGGCATTCCACCACCATTATGATCATGAAATCTATTTTGAACCAGTAACAACTTTTGGATTTGCTTCCCATTACTAAAATCAATGTTTGATGGAGTTTCAAGCTTCCAATTCACGTGCAATAAGCATTCCAACTGAACAGCCTCATCCAAAACATCACCAATACTTCCATCAAACTCCACTTGAAGGCTTCCAATTTAAAACTTTCATTGTGACCATTGAAATTCAAACAGTCTGACTCACTAGTGTCATTAAAGCTCCTCTCCCCTGCACAGTTTTGCAGCCCAAATTATATCCACAAATGAACAAAAATTACACTCAGCCAGCCAGCAATTAGCCACACAAGAAATCAAGAGTAAATATTACCAATGGTGTCCACAATAATCTGTTGTGTACCGACAGACTCAACACCCTGCATGAATCTTTAACTGCATGCATTTCAAAAGCCAATTTTTGACAGTAAATCCTGAAGGTGTTCATAAAAATAATATAAAATAAAAACATAAATGCTAGAGGATAGGGTCATCTAGGACACTAGGAGGACCTTCCAAATGCCACCACACCCAAACAAAACCACTAATAGGACCAATGTGTATTGGCCAATGAACAATGTAACAGCACAAATAATTTAGCTCCTCGTGACAAGAAGACCCAATAAGGAAACTGTCCTCAGGATGGGCAGTGGGCAAACAGCCAAATCCCCCAAAAAATCACCATGGCATTGCCTCGTAGCTCCACTTGCACTTCTCCGCAAGTTACATTGCTCTCTTCATCCTCCAAAATAATGCACAAAAGAAAAACCTAGAAGCCATTCAGCTGTAGAGATCAACACCTGAATATCATCATTCATCAACTGAACATCAAATGCATGACACTGCCCACCAACATCAGCCGTCACATCCCATGGAAGCACCCTTTGCCACGTCACTGCAACTTTTGGATCCAATTGCAGAACTATTCAATTTTCATTGACTATCAGATCATCTTGCTATGCTAATCATCAATGATTACACATCTAACATCCTTAACCCATTATGAACAACAATAGCAAACTGCTTACCCACATGGACTCCCACCTCTAAGAAGCAACCCAATACTTAGCTCGTGTAAACCACTTCAAACAACCAACACTTCTTAACTACACCAATAAAATTGTAAATACAACTTGTCACTTCCACTGGCACACAAATTGTCCCATCTCTTCCCTCCGTCATCCTAATCAAGACTCGGATTTACTTTCAATCCGGAGTCTCAGGGACAACGATCTCAATAACAGTTCCGTATCTCTACAATGAAGTGAGGATGGGATTTATGCCAACCTCTATCAACGAAAAGATGTCCAATGCACCTTATTTGCAGAAAGAAAGAGAAGAAGTCCCCAAAGTTTCGAGCAACATGCTGTGGGGTCCAGTGTCTGGGGCATATTTGTGAGGTACTTTTTTTGGGGGGGAAGGGGGTGTTGCCCTTCCTAGGATCAAATTCCTCCGAAATTCAGAACCTTCCTTTTTTTTTTAGTCTTAGTCGGACCTAAAATTCAATTCCACTCATGCAAAGCCTGCAGTTCAAATCCTAATTAGAAGTGGAAGTCTAACGCTCGATAGAAAGAACCCCGCTTTGTCTTTAATTTCTTCCTAGAGAAAGAAAACATCCCGCTGACTTTGCACCACCAATATCTAATGAAATACATATGAAAAATTCATGTATCAGGTTAATGGAACCCAAAATACAATAATGCACAGAATAATATCATTCTTCTGGCGTTCCCGCTCATCAAGAAATTCACAATTTTCTTCAAAGGACTAGACTTATAGCAAATAGAGAGAATTACCTAGTGTTATCTTCGTCCTCGCGTTGCGAAGTTACAAATTCACCGAAATACCCTCCCTCACTCCCTGAAGAACTCGAATTTGATCGATTAGCACCACTCGTGTACGAATTCCCCCCACTTCTCCACCCATCGCTGCCGCCGACATTCCTCCCCTGGGGCAGCTCCCTCCTCCTCCTATACTCCACACAAACACAAACCATGTGAAGAGCACACTGGACTGCATACCCTACAACCCACAGCCTCAAAGGAACGGTGTTGGTTTCATCTCGGCTTAGAATTAGTACAGAGATGGAAACCATTACGAAAACAGTGTTCCAGAGAAGGTCGAGGATAACGACGGGCTTTGAATACGCCCAGTCCCTCTGCCTCTCCTCGATTTGCTCTGCCGCTGTCTCACGGACGCGCACCGATGGCTCGCGCATCATCGAGCTGCTGCTGGCTCGGCGAATGATCCGAGCAGCACCACGGAGGCTAGCTCGACGGGATAATCGGAGGCTTCTGGAGTGGCGGGTGGACTGATGGGAGGCACGGAGCAGCGGTGTGGTGTCAACGGGAGTGGCGGCGGCATCGGCGACGGTCGGAGATGATTGGGACGGAGACATGATTTTGGAAAATGATGATTTCTCGTAGGATCTGAATCAGTGGAATTGGAAATACCCTGAGGATTGAATCGTAAGACATGCAGAGTGAGTGTGGAGTTTGATTGAAGAGACGGGTAGAATTTGGTTTGATTTGATCAGAGAAGTGCGTTGAAAGAATTGGCTTGCGGTGATGATGATAAGGACCTCCGGGATCGTGCAACGCTTCGCGTTGCTTTTTTTAAAAAAACAATTAATAAAATTTATATTAAAAATAAAAAAAATAATAACACGAAACACGTATTCCCCAAATTTATGATAGGGATCATTTCAGTCAATCTCGAATCTAATAAATAAAGGGATAAAAATATATTTTTTTATTAAAAAACTATTGAATATTGTCGTATTTCATGATCGTATAATGTAATTATTTAATTAATATTTCTCATTTTTTACACTATGCTCATGAATATTATTAAATGATTTCAATTTATTTGATTTTATATGTTTTTTTGTATGGAATTAGTGTTAGGAAGAGTCCAGTCACTTTAAATTAAGAGCTAGATTGGAAACTATTATAATTGATGTGTTTTCAAATTCAGATTATTGTACGAATTAAAAATGTGCTCGATCTTTTGTGTCGGGTTAATTTTGAGCCAATTTGGTCCCCATTCCTTTGAACTTAGACATTGCACAATACAATAAAAAATAAAAAGTCATAGAATTGATGGGACTCACTTTTTAATATATTTTTTAACTCTCAAATCAGTAATCTTTCTTTAAAAATTTAAAAGATACAAAAAAATATAAAAATTTTGAGCCAAAGATATTTAATGTGGGGATTTAATGTTTGTAACATCTGGCCGTGAGATGATTTGAGAGTTATACTCTTAAGTAAGAGTGACATATTAAGTGTTGCCCTCAAATGAGAATTATGATGCCTACGAGAGGCTTCTTAGGTTATGAATATCCTCCTCTCCACTATGGGGCAATAACGAAGTATTTATGATGTTGATGGGCGATTTCAACCTCCTCCACTGCCTACAAAATTGTCTTAGATAAGGGCGTTCGGTTTTCTTTCTCTGTTCCAGTCGATTACGGCCAATTTTTCAACTGGAGTGAGCCATGGGCCATTATTTGGAAAATGTTAGTAGCATCCATTTTTCCTAGTTCGTTCTTGAGTTTTTTCCTGAGATGGCTCATTTTAGGTCGTGACGAGGGGCGACTTTTTACTAGATTTCTCTTTCATTCATGGGCCCTACTCCCAAATTGGCCCATTTACAGTAGTGCCCATCACTAACTCCCGATACCGAGATGTTTAAATGTTTAACCCCAGCATCTTCACTAATGGGACACATTTTTTGCTTGCTTCGCTTGCTTGTCGTTGGACTGGATCGGGATCCGCTACACAATCTTGTTGCCGGTCTGATTACAAACCGGCCAACTCAAATTAATACCGGAGTGGATCTTAGACTAACCAGTTTAGATTGGCACCAGACTGGATTGCAGTCAGGCAATCCGAATCGGCACCAGATTGGATTGTGGGCAACCAGTCTAGTATGAAACATAGCCAATTTTGAAGTGAATCATGGCTAGTCAATCCAGATCGATACCAAACTTGGTCATAGCCTGCCGGTCTGGATTCAAATAGTATGCCGTTGGTCTACTTTTTTGGAAAGTGAAGATCGCCTTGAAAATCGGTACGTCTTGTCACTAGATCTGTCCGGTCTACCACACGTCCGTCATTGGTGCAATGTTAGTCCATTAATCCTGACATAGGGCAACCAGCGTGTCATGTCACTATGAAGAACTCACACATGTCCCTTCTCATTATGGCACGTCCTCCTCGAAACCGTGCGAGGCTTTTCGAAACTGCGCCTTTTCAAATTTCAAACTTCTGCCTATAAATTCGGTACTATTTTGTTATTTTCTTCTTCCAAAATCTTCAATCTTCTACTTTCTAATTCGAACTCTTTGGTCACTTCTTTTTCCTCAAATCAAAACCTTCTTTTTACCGTTTCAAAGGATTGCTTTCATGGCTCCTTGCATTGAGGCAATCAAGTCAGTGCTCTCTGCAGCAGATATCAAGGGTCTTTATTCTCGATACGAAATTCCTCGAGAAGTTTTGTTTGTAGTACCGTCTAAAAAGGATAGAGCCTACTCTTCTTCAAGTGGATTTATCATCGTTTACGAAGCCCACTTGAAGAGTGGTCTTCATTTTCCTAT
>JAOVVI020015291.1:0-11227 GCA_028571085.2 Nepenthes alata | reverse complement strand
TATAAAATATACAAATTGGTCTTCTTTTCATATTCTAGAGAGGCATGGCTATTTAGGTCAACCATAGTCCAAACTTAACTATTTAAATACATCGTCAATTTACCACAACCCATGGCCAAAAGGATTATTTTTGTCCCATTTAGTGATCCATTTATATAAATTAGTTTACACATTATAAAACTTATAAATTTATAATTCATGAAAGACTTGGTGTTTAATGTTCACATTTTGACACTGAAAGACCTAAGCATAAGCTACGACCCATATGAAAAGTTATCATACACTTCAACATACTTGTATATAACTTTATATGTCTCACTTTTTATATATTAAATATATATATTTACCCACTTGAGTTTAGGTCCATTCGACCAACAAGAATCTAAATCACTTTATGAACATCAATATGAAGAAAAATTTTTAAAAATCGTATTAAAAAGTATAAAAATTAAAACTTTGATATAAAAAGGGAGTTGAGTCATAAAAAAAAACTGAAATGAATATTTTAAAATGGATATAAGACACTCCATTTAACATATTAGAATTAATTTAAATGGATCAAAATATATTCCATTGGAAAATATAAAAAGATTGCCAACAAACAAATAGTATGAATTTCACATGCCTTAATTTTTTTTTCTTCAAACGACCAAGAGAAGCATGAACGGACTCCAAGATCTCCACGAGCAAGACCTCTCCTTCGCTTTCTGAGTGCGGATCTGAACTTCTTGATCTCCAAGAGTGGGCACGACAAAAAGAAGGATAGGAGGAGAGAAAAGGTCTTAAGATTTCTTATTATTAGTTCTCTCCCTTTTCCACTTCTCTCTTACACGAAACAATGGAGGAAAAGGGGGCAGCCAAACTCTTTTCTTTTCCTCTCAGAATTTACTGCAAGAACGAGAGGGAATTAAGATTTTTGAAAGCCAACAAGAGGGCCCTGTCAAGACTTAGCAAAAAGAGGAGCTAATAATGATTTTAATTTTTTAATCTTTTTTCCAAAGAAGGGGCCGACCAAATGAGAGATTGCAGCGATTAGGGACTAGAAATCCTCAATTAATTCGCAACAAAAAATAAGCAAGGCGGTGGTTGAATGATCAGGGAAAGGGGCATCCTTCATTGCTAGGGTTTCAAAGGCAGTTTAGGGTTTTTGGCTCAGGATTTTCCACGATTTTTTTTCTTTTTGCATTTTAATACACTAATTTAATTAATTTTTAACTTATAATTACAGCAAAACATAGTTACGCCGAATTTTAATTAATAAAACTATACACTAAAATAATATTTACTATTAATAAAGAAATTATAAAAAATACATTTCAGACGGCTCATCGAATTTAACTAGTCTAAAGTTTTTATGAAGTTAGTTTAGGCCTTCACATAATTTTTTTCTTCAAAAAATACCATTTGCACAATTATTTTTATAATTAATAATCCCTATTAATCAAGAATTCAATCGACCTAAAAAGATAAAACTGAAATATTATAAGTGATGTACATTATCGTTTCTTTTGCCTCTACATGCGCACACTAGTGCTGCATGCTTCCAAGGCTCCTATGACCTTCATCTATACTTGATACTGAGTTTATCATACCTGCATGTAGTTTTTATGAAGATTACTGTCACACATCAACTGAGCATGCCTTATTCTATACGTTTAGGCAGAATTATTAATTTGAATTCGTTAAAGTATTGTTCGGATGGATTATACAATTTTGATTAAATTTTATAAAATAAATGGCTGGGATTAAAATTAATCATTAACTGTGTAGGAGTAATCTTAGCCATTCATTTTATATAATTCAGTGAAAACCATACAAATTAACTGTGTAAGAGTCAATTTAATAAGTTTACCTTAACAAAACCTATGGCTAGGCGGCGAGAACCGGCGCGAGGTTAGAGCCACACTTACCACTGTCGGAGCGCTTGTGCTGATGTCAAATTCAATCCTCTTTCCTCGCTTTACTATATAAGGGTTATATTCAACTTAGATACTCTCATTACGAAAACATGCATTCTTCATAGTCTAGATTTAACCCATCCAATTTCAAAGCGCAGGCGACATGGCGGGGCAACCGCTTGCTAGTTCTCTTAACCTGCAGGGGGTGCTCAACATCCCAAACCTCTTTTCTAAAACTCCTCACTATTCTGCTGTTTCCTTCGAAATCAGAAGACTAGACAAACCCAGGAATATATCAGCGAAAGCTGCCCCTCGTCGTAATGTTGCCGCCGCAAACTCCACCTCCACCTCGACCTCCGTCCCCGGGACCACCGCCACTAACTCTAACGCATGGACGGAGCTTGACCCCGTCAACATTGCCGAAGACGTCACGCAGGTCCTTTATATCCTTCCACTTCCATTCTGCTCAATGTTTTGCCTTTCTTTCTGAGTTCTGTTTGAAGCAAATCGCTTGTAATTGATGCGCATCTTTATATGCTGTGATTCCAGTTGTCAGGCTTTGGAATCTTTTAGAAACATTTGTTGAAAATCGGCGTGCTGAAAGAGCACATTATCAGTTTTTTCATTGGTCTTCCGCCATAGGGCGTAGACTGTTTGATTTTTTTTTTATATGATGCCGTTTCATGTGAGAAATTTTATGTTGATTTGATCATCTTTTAAACTAGTTGGAATGTGCCACTAGGTGAAAAGCCCAATGCTCTACCAACTGAGCTATACACCCGAAAAAAGATGTAGTAAATCAAGATTCGTTTGGAAAAGAGGGCGGCCCCTCTTCTTCTCATCGTAAAGGGCGCGAATGTCAGGTTAAATTTCAGTCGTAGATCTGGTTTTACCTTGAAGTTTTGTAGTCATAATGCAGGAAGTGCGCTCACGTGCTAAAATTATTTGTTGTTTTGGGAAGATCGGAAGTATGAGGTTGCGTTGAGAAGAGATAGATTGATAGAGATTGAAAAATTAGGGTCTATTCAGTCTGGAAAGTTATGGCTGTTTTACTTAAAAAAATAATTTTCCTGAAAAACAGGAGTACAAAAATCTATTCAAATCTGATTGTTTTTAAAATTTTGAAATTTCTGCGGAATTTCAAAAAACTCAGTCCTAGGGATTTTTCAGTATTCTCTAAAGCCAGTTCGTATGTTATTTATTTTTAGAATTTGCGGTGTTAGAAACATTATATAATATTCTTCTAAATAAAATATATGCCAAATTTGAGAAAAAATTATACAATATGAGAATTTTCTACTCAACTTTTATGTGCTTTGTTTGTCTTTTTGCATAAGTATAATTCTGAAAAATCATTTGAGTTTTCAGTTCTTGTAAGTGGCATTGTTTAACACATTGAAGATATTATGTTACTACTTGATATGAGGTGTCAAAAGCATGGCCTTCTTAATATATTTGGATTACTATTTAATATTTTCTATGGTTTGATGTTAGTATTTGTGCGTCATAAATTCAACAGCAACATACTAATTAACCTGTTAAATAAATATTTAAAAGATCATCATTAATATTATGTAATTAATAGCCACAAGTAATGTTTGACAACTGGCTAGCATAGGTAAGGTTGTAAATCAAATAAGTATAACTTTGTTTGGATTGGACTCATTAATTTGATAAGTTGAAAATTGGGCTAGAGTTCTGTTCATTAACCTCATGAGTTAAACTTGAACGACTATAGCCCAAGCTTCTAATCTAGCTATCAGAAGTTGAGTTTGACTTGCTTAACAACCCTATTCATATGTCTATTGATTGATGTGTTGCTAACTGCAATTAGTATACATCAAATTGTGGAAATAGTCATGTTTGGAACTGAAACAAATGATTACATTTTCCATGAAAGCATGTAAAGTGGAAACAAAAAGTGGAAAAGAAAAAAAAACTTTTAAATATAAAACACAGAACAATTTTCTAATTGAACAGGCCCTTGGTCTTTCTCTACAAGTTGGGATGGATATGAGGGTAACTGAGAGTTGGTTAAAAGGAGATAGCTACCAGAGAAGGAAGCTACTCATGATGGAAAAGACACTTGTGCTTTGGCAGATTGTAGGCGAATATTTTTCAAGATGAACAGGAAAGTGTTTCTATTGCTTCTTGTTAATCTTTTGTGTCTGTCAAGTAGGATCAGTTGGCATTATTGAGGTTCTGACATTAGGATCCTTTGTTCAGTTTTGTGTGATGCTGATGAGGTTGGAATTGAGATAGAAGTGGCAATTGAATTATGAGATGAAGTGGAGTTTGAAGATATTAATGGGAGCCAATGTAAAATAGGTTTGCTTATCAATACTCTTAAAGCTAAACATGGGTTTATAATACATATAAAGTTGATTCCAGAGGAATCTTATCAGGAGGGGGATGATATGGTTGTGTTGGTAAGGGATGAGAAAGTTCTATTGGGTTCATTTTAGCAAAGATAAGAGTGAGTGTAGCAATGTGATGGCTAGAAATAATATTGAATTAGCTTTTCTTCATATAGTTTGAAGATTTATTAAGTTAATTTCAGAGATGTCCCTTCATGAAATCAAGGTTTGCAAGGGAAATAAGGGCAGCCTGATGGTGAACTTCCCCACTTATCCTGGCCATTTTCCTGTGTTTGTCCCCAACTGCTTTTTGTTTTGAAGATTCCTAAAGAAAGGTTCAAGCTTTCTCCTTTTTGAATTAAGGGTTTCCAGGGTAGTATGGTGGCAAACTACTTGCTTCTCCAGCCTATTATCTTGGGCCCTAGGTTTGATCTTACTAAGTCACATTACCCATGTACCTTTCCAAAACAAAATAATAGGAAAATTGATTTCATCATTTATTTTATATATTTTGGATTCCCTTCATGGTGGGTCTGCGCAAGACAATGAGATTGTTTGAAGGGATTACAGGGAGAGAGAGAGAGAGGGAGAGTGAGGAAGGGAAAATTTTATATGAATATTGTGGTTTTTTCTGCTTCATGGTTAGAGCGGAACTTTTCATACGGCATTTTCTTTGTGTATATCTTGTTGATTTTTACTAGTGATGTCCCTTGGCACCATTCTCTGGCCCTTTTTGGCAATCTTTTATTCTTACTGAAACCTCCCTCTTAGAACAGGTCATCTATTGGAAGAAAGACTGGCTGAGGAGGCAGAGATCAACTCTTATCATGAGCAGTCATGGACAATTTTGTGTTGAGAAATGATGGATGTCAGTTAGCTTTTGGAGTGATTGGTGGTTTAATAGGGAGGAGTTGAAGGGAAAATATCCTATTTATTCAGGTCAGTTGCAATCTTGATGATGTAGTGGCTGATTCTTTCCGCACTAATGATGATAATGTGATGTGGACTCCTGTGCTGATAATGTCAAATTGTGATGAAGGGGATCTGTGGCAAGCTCAGAGGCAGATCAGGCAAAGCAGTCTCAAAATGAGATATTCTCTCTCGTCCTACTGCAAAATTTAAGGAATGTTGGTTGTAAAAAACTCCCATGGAATGTATCTGGTGGGGTACTACACTAGGGGGTATCTTTTTTAGCTTGGAAGTTCCATGGGAGTCCAATCTCACAATGGACAATGTCCAATACGGAGGCTTTGGCCCTGCAAATTGCCGTTCTTGTGCAAAGATAACATAGTCTTGTCATTCATGTATTCCTGCGTTGCAGAACTTCCTGCATTTCATGGGCTTCTGCTCTAAGTTTGTTACGAATTCACTGGGCTCAAGTTGTATCTGTCAAGTCTGAGTTGCTTTCATGGGAATCGATCAGCTTATAATAATATTGTTTTTTAATCCAATATACCCAATAATGTGAATTCCTTAATAATGATCCATTTTCTCAAAGATAACTTATAGATAAAATGAGTTGATAATCAATCTAATTTAAAGTTGGATTGAAGTAGGAATAGAAAAGATGATACATTTTGTACTCACTAAGGAATGAGGCTTACAATAATTCTGGAATTTATTTGGGGTGTTGAATATTGTATTAAGAGAGGGTCTTCTAATTTGTTGGATTTTCAATTTTGGTGGTTAAGTATGGTCCTAGCTTGGCCAAGATTTCCCTTTCTCGGTCTGATGTGATTATTGCTTCTTGCCTTGAGGATATTACTCTAAGAGTGGTCATTTATTTATAGGTGATGACTTAGAACCCACTCCTTTTTTTTTCTTTTTTGCTTTTCTCTAAGCAAAGAATTTCCTTTTTCTCTCTCCCCCCTCTTTGTCATCTATTACGATGGTTCAAAGCAAACTCCAGCTCTATGGTCCCTCAATTCCTCCCCGTAGATGAAAATATCGGTAATATTATGGCTATATTAGTACCAAATATATTAATTATATCAACCAATATTTGTAATATTGGCTAATATGTTACAAAAATATCGCTGATATGACAATTCATGTAGGGAAGGGGAAGTGAGGGAAGAAAGGAAGAAGAGAAAGGGGAAAGGTGAAAAGAGAACAGATAAAAGGGGGAAGCAGAGATTACTAGAGAGAAGAAGGGACATTTCTAATTTTTTAATAACAATTCAATTCATCAATGACTATTAAAATAATAAACTTAGGGTCTTTATATATAGGTATCTTGCTCTTAGTCAATTAGAAAATAGACATAATTTTCTATTTAAAAATTCAAAATAAGGAAATGATAAAAATAAAATAATATCTCTCTAATATCTGTGGGATGTTTACATTAACTCTTTTGGGATGGCAGAGATGACCCTATCGAGTAAGGCTTCTGTTATCAATCTCCTAACCACATGCTAATTAGTTATACGGTCCTCCTCCAATACCTATAGACATATGTGAGTGATAGCTGAAATCTAATAGCTCCATCAACTCCTCCTAAGTGAGAGGAACTTGCGCTTGATGAGGGCCAGTTCTACTGACTTTGATAGAACTCCAAAATGTTTGTATCTAATTGTTAGAATGTCTCTCTTGAAACCCAAGTGCATTCTTACTCCAGTCATCCAATCCAACGAACAAGTAAGCGCATAACCTCTCAAACCTTAGTAAAAAAAATCTACTCATCTAGAATAGTATCAATTTTATTTTTGTGTGCTAGATTATTGTGCTGAAGTGGGAAAGTTTCAATATTTGATGCATTCGAGGAAATTGCAAATGGATCATCTGGTAGGTGAAAACTATCTTTGTGAACAATTAAGTTCTTAACATTGAAATTATGATGAAAAGCAAAATGAGATAAAATATCAATAATATATGCATTTCGTCCATCTCACTTTAAAATTTTAAATGAACTATAACTATGGGTCTAAAATTTAGAAACATGCCCATATGGGTGCCACCCTGGCCAAATTCTAATCATGACATAATATGCAATATTAAAATTCGACCTGCCTTTTATGCGCATTTGCTTGAAGTTTATATGATGTATTACTTGCCTCGATATGCAAGTTGTGAAGGTATTATACAAAAGTTTTGGCCAACCTAAACACATTAGCATGCGGAGGTATTAGGATAATATCTAAAGGTTTTCTGGGTTTATAGCCATTGCTTAGCCTCCTTTATTGTCTTATTATGTCTAAAATTGACAAAACCTCCATGGCAATGAAACATCGAATAGATGTTCTAAGGATGTAAAGTTTATTGGCTCAAACTAAATATCCATTCTGAATGCAAAAACCATCTGTGGTGTCAAACTATCCAATTTGTAAAGCTAAAAAAATCTTATTAAAATCGGGATAAGACTTATTTTTCTTTATTTCTTTTAAATCCATCAATCTTAACTTGAATTATAAACAACAAGGATACTAAATGGCTCAAGGCATTTTCCGTTTGGTTCTCAATTTCTTTTCTGTAAGGAGAAAGAATAGACTTGCAAATATTCAATCCAATAACCATGTCGATGATTCAATTTGATTTGGGAATTAAGAAAACGATGAGCCTTATGATCAAAATAAATTCCTAAGATGACAAGTAATGGCGCCAGTAGTGTAAGGCCTGTACAATTGCTTATACTTCCATATCATAAGTGGAGTACTGGTACTTGACATCATTTAACTTCTTGCTAAAGTAGGTAATAGGATGGTGCTTTTGGCTAATAGCTCTACCTATTTCTACACCTGAAGCACATCACTCTTCCTCAAACACCCTAGAGAAGTTAGGGAGTGACATGATAGGAACTCTGGTCATCCTTTTTTTATACTATTGAAGGATTTAATAGTATTATGAGACCAATAGAATTCACCTTTCTTTATGCACTCCGAACATTGTGGGTGGATTTGGGTGTAGGCCAATCCATGATTGCCTGGATCATTTCAAGGTTAGCAGAGATTTCATTAGAGAAAACTATGAAGCCAAAGAAAAAAATCGTATCTAAAAAGAAGGAACACGTAAGATTGGCAAATAGACACTCATTCCTATGGGTAATGTAAACTTGAGTGAGATGGTCCAAGTATTGTTTCTTAGTTTTATTATAAATAAGGATGTTATCAAAATAGACCATCAAATTGTCCCATAAAAGGTTGTAGGGCTAGGGTCATTACCCTTATAAAGGTATTGGGTGCATTAGATAGCTCAAAAGGCATAAAACTACTCAGAAAGATTGTCTTTCGTCTTGAAGGATGTCTTTCACTCATCATCTGGAGAAAGATTGTGTTTCGTCTTGAAGGATGCCTTTCACTCATCATTCGGACGAATCTCAATTTGGTGATAACCATTCTTTAAATAGATCTTAAAGAAGATCTTAGCAACTGCCATTATATCTAACATATCAAGCCTAGGGATCTTATTGATAGTTCTACTATCATTATACATCCTTCACAATCCATCTTTTGCAGGTGTCAAGAGAGTGGGCACCGCATATTGGCTTATACTCTATTAAACGAATTTCATATGGAGTTATAATTTGCCTCTAGAGTTCAGCATACTCAGTGGGATTCATCCTGTAATAAGGTAAATTTAGGAGAGACGTATCTAAGACAAAGTTAATTGCATGTTGAATATCATGTAAAGACAGTAAATGATTTGGGAGGTTATCAGGAAAGGCATCTTGAAAGTTTCTAAGAACTTGTTAGGACTTATTGAGTAATGTGGAAGAGTTCGAAAGGATTTTTAGAACAATATCTGCAAATACAACATATTCGCCTGTAATTGTATGCTCAAACTCTATGGGGCTAATGATCTGTACTCCTTTTGTCATTACCAAATTCTTTCTTGTGAATAATAAGTATTGGGGGGAATGGGTGAAGATGAATCTTCTTGCCCTTGTAAAAAAAACACGAGTTTGAGCGACCTTGAATTGTTATATCTAAGTCGTATAATTAGGTTTGACCTAGAATGATGTTACCAATATCAAATGGAATGATATCACACTAGATATGATGGGTGTACTCTAAAAGTTGAATGGGTACAATATAATGTTCCTTAACTATTATGGAATATGTATCAATCTATGAGACACTATATGGATTAAGATATAGGACACTTTTAACCCAAGATGGGGAATAGTATTAGCTAAGAAGGCATTGATGCAACTATTGCTATCCATAATAATTTTACGAGTTTCTTTGTTGATCTAGATATAAGTATGAAAGATAGATGATGATGCCTGTTATCATCTTTGTTGGATTGAGTCAAGATATATTGCACAACACTCAAGAATGACGTGCTATGCTGTGTGAAAAAGGATGAAAGTCTGGGCTAGAGGAAATAATCTTAATACAACCTAAGAAAGTGTCATCATCATTGCCATCTAAGCCATCAAACTCTTCTAACTTTGGTTCATAAACCTATTCTTTGAGTGGTTTTTCCTTGTTTATTTGGTCTTGCTCTCAAATAAGTAAGAGTTTACTAAAACATTTAGAAAAAATATATCCAAAACCTTTATAGTTGAAGCATTGGATTTGAGGATTTCTTCTCTGGGCTTCGTCAACCTTTCCTCTTGTTTCTCTTGCAGGGCAATTGTAGACGGAGAAGGTCCTACAACAAATTTAGCGTTTGTAGTTGAGGCATTCCATGTTGATGGACGATTGCTACCACGTTTTCCATAATGTGTTCTCATCACAAACTCATACTCTTAGACCAAAGTATCCACGTGTCCAGGGTGGTAATACCTAATTAGACAAGCTCTCTCCTAAGTTATTGACGTAGATCTTGTTGGAATCCACTTAGCGTCATAGCCCTATTCTTTACTATGTGATATTTTATTCAAAACTCATTGAATTGAGTCACCGATTTAGTTATAGAAAGGTTACCCTACCAAAGGTTATTCTGTTGGTCTAGTAAATTATTACTACATGAGCATGGCAAGCCTTTATCTTGAAAGGGCCATTTTATCTTGGCCCAACTCCTGCTAGGAGTTGTCTGATGCCTAACAAGAATGTCCTCAATTTAAGGCTGGCAAACCAAACTCTTGTATTTTCAAGCATGCTGTACCACTCAAATAGAGATTCATATCCAGAACTCATTGAGTAAAAACTTGAAGGCCTATGCAATCATAAAAAAATAGGTACATCTAACTCAATATTTTTTAAGGAGTTCTTTGTCCTGATCCAGCTCTCAATTGTTGTGTTGAGACCTAAGTAACGTCTATGAGGTACCCAATTATCTTGCCTATGTCGGTTATTCTTGTTACGAAACACATTAGAATTGACAGCATCTGATGATTGAGATCTTATTTCTAAAGTAGCAACTCAATTAGCTATATGCAAATTTGTCTGACAGGTAGTGGTTCGTCAGCTTGAATGACCATCATGTGATTTTGTAGTTGTTGATTGGTGGTTAATTGGGTTATCTATTGATTTAATGTTTCAAACTGATTAGAATTTATAACTAGGTCAATGGTGATATGGAAAATAATACAACCATTATGTAAGTGCATGCAACACTAATATGATTAATGCGATTGAGATCAATGAACAATTAGGAAAATTGAATGAGTGTATAAACGCGAGCCTAGTATAAATTATTCTTTAAGTAATTATTATGATTTAAATAATGCAAACAAATATTATTAATGTATTAAAATAATAAAGCATGACCAATTACGGTGCTTCTATATATCCACTGTAAATGAAGTAAAGGGCCTTTTTTTATTTTTTTGGCAAATAAAATGGGGTAGTGTAATGAAATTATAGGAATAGGAAAATGAATTTTTTGGATAAAGAATACAATTGCACACTTAAACAAAATTAAATACTATTAAAGAAAAGCAAAAATATTACTGAAAATAAAACGGAAGAACGCACCTAGTTACACAAAAAAGCAACTCGAACCAATTATATGTGAATCTGAAAATCCCGAGCAAATTGAATGATGACTTAAATAGGCATATATGAAATTGAACTGTGAGGGTCGTAT
>JAOVVI020015290.1:0-11227 GCA_028571085.2 Nepenthes alata | reverse complement strand
AAATATATGAAGGTAGAAGAAAATTCTCAATCTGTATCTTTGAAGGGTGGGTTTGTATTATAGTGCCTTTTCATGGAAAGCTGTGACTCAAAGATTAGTAGATTGTGGCCACCTATTGCCTTATGAAGAGTTTTCTAGCTTTCCCCTTCTACCTTTCCGATTCATGTAGGACTTTTTCTTTTTTCATTTGGGCACACCTAACACCCTTTATAATGATAAAAAATGATAGATTTTAATGTTAGATGTATACCCTTTTAATATTAATATTATAAGCTAACAATTTTCATAGTTTAGATTTATGATATTTATGTCATAATAGAAAAAATTTACAATTGTATTGAAATTAATCTTTTAAAAAGTATTTTAGTATACCACATCTATATCTCTACGAATAATCATATGGTATTATTTTTATATTACAGATAAATTATTTTTGTTATTTAAATCTGTGATCAAATGACAATATAACCTTATTGTATTTGTTGTCTTCACGCCATAATAAAGGAACTTAAAGTTGTGTAAATACTCATATTTTAAAGAAAATCTTAATACAGGTTTGTCATAATTTTTACATATAAGTTATAAATAGATTAATTTAGCTATTTAAACCCATAATATCATAATTACTATAGAAAATCTACTTGTTTTAGATGCGTAATTTTTATATTATAATAAAATAACATTACAGTTGTTTCAAGTCTTATCATTTAAAAAAATTCTAGCATACCCATATCTTGATTTTTACATATAGTTAGATATATATAGTCTTATATTTATATTATAAATTTATTTTTTTATTATTTAAATTCATAATTATTAAATGACAGTAAAACAACGCCCCTGATTTTCTAACTCTCCATGGGATGAATTCTCTTTAATATGCACCTGCTGCGTCCTCGGATACTAATTGTTGAACAGATTATGGATCTAAATACTATTTGAGTCGGGTCCGATCTCCATTTGCTTAAATTTGAATAATGTACAACACAGTAATATTCTTAAAAGATTGGCGGGACTAACTTCCTGATATATCCTCTAACATTCATGCCAGTATTTATCGTTTGTAAGGAAATAAATAGAGGATGCATGTTTATAATTAAAGTAATTTGACGTTTGGAAGTTTTTTCTTGAAATATTTTAGAGAGAAAGAGAGATTTTTTTTTATTGTCAGAGAGTGCCTTCCCTCTTATCCTGTTGGATAAATGGTCTTTTTAAAGTTATTATGGAACAATTGATTCTTTTCATCAATTGTCTAAAAAATTATTCAGGAAACTGTTAAATTGATAAAATTTTATTCATATTTCAGTTTTAACTGTCTGAGACTGGTGAGATGAGATTGAGAGAAACCATCCAGTTATTATCTTCAGTTTTAATTTTTTCTCTGACGGATTTTTAAATTGAGCCAAAATAACTTTTTGGATTTCTTTATTATATAGGTTAAACTTTAAAAATAAGCTTTTTTATTGAATCATTAACGTCAGTGCCCATCAATACCCATTGTTTTATGCAGGTATGCAGTCGTGACAGGATCGAATAAAGGGATAGGATTTGAACTGTGCAAACAGTTGGCTTCTAATGGAGTAATCGTAGTGTTGACTTCTAGAGATGAGAAGAAGGGCAAAGCAGCTCTGGAGAATCTCAGCCGTTCATCAGGACTTTCAGATAAGCTGGTTTTTCATCGGCTTGATGTGACGGACCCCACAAGCATCGATTCCTTTACTGATTTTGTTAAAACCGAATTTCGGAAGCTTGATATATTGGTAAAAACCCAAGGCAGCTAGATATATTTTAATAATTGATTATATCATATAATATTATATATTTTATTTAGTTTACTTTTTTATGTGAAAAAATATAGAGAAATAAACTTGTAAATATATAAAAAAATATTAAAACCCATAAAATATATTTTATTTAGTTTGTATAATATAAGGCCGTAAAAATTTAATTTCCTTATTTTGATCGCTATGAATTTATGCTCCTTTCTAAGGTGAACAATGCGGGATCAGGTGGATGCACGGTCGATGTTGATGCTCTAAATGCCTCTGGAATTACTCCGGTGAGTTTATTCTACGTAATTTTTTAATTTTTAACAGTAATAATAAAATTTAAAGGATTAAATGGATCAGATATAAAAAATATACTTCTTCTATTTTATTTAGTTTAATACCCAAAAAAAATAAAACACAATTGGCCACAAAACGAGTGGGAAAAGAAGTTGGTGCTATTTATTGTCTTCAGTTATCTCATTTGGTTGAAAATAACGACCAGAAAAATTATTTTTATTAGTAAGTAAATTGACAATAATATTACTTCAAAATATTTATTGTTAGAAAAATAAAATTTAATGACACTATTTAAAAAAATAAATTTATCTGTCACTAATAATAGTTAAAAATATTAATTATCTGTATCACCCGTCTAGGCACTCATTGCCCTCCACGGCTGGCCGGTGAGGACCAATGCTTGTAAATGGACGTGGTCAACCAACCCTAAACCATTCATCTGCCAGCATCCCTCTGGATTGTGGATTTCTGCCTCTTTTGTTTTAGAAAAGGTGGAACTTTTTTTTTTCATCTCCATCATTAGATTAAAAAAAAAATCAATAGTTTAAATTAAAATATTAAATAATATTATTGATGTATCTTTAGATTCAAATCGTTGAACAAATTAGGGAATCGTTTTACTCGAATGATTGATTAAAAACGGGTCTGATCTTTATTACTTTAAATTTGGATCTTAAACACCATAACAAACGAACATGAGGTACGAGAAATATGAGACTCACTTTTCGGAATGTACTCCGACACTTAAATCAGAAGTTTTTCCTTACAGAAAAGAAAGATAGAATGAAGTAAATGTATGGATACAAGCGTATAGGGATTGAGTGTTTGATAGTGGATTATAATCCGTCGAATGTGTCTGGAAGGATGAGCAAATTTTTAAGTGTTACACCTATAAGTGATAGAGCAGTTTTAGAAGAGTGCACTCATAAAGAAGAGTGGCTTTGAAAGTGTTTAGGCTTACTTGTCTAAGTATTTATCTGGATGTTTACGATTTTTTACCATTGATACGTTATAGTAACTGCCCGTTACAGTTTATTGATTATTCATTAAAACTTATTTATTATTAAATGGGTCGGGTTATATCTCTTGGATCAACGGCTGAACCTTTTGATTATTACGCTCAGGGGATCTTCTATTGGGCTTCCACCACTAGGGCTTTTATTCTCTCTACACTCCGGATTCTATGCCAACATGTATAGTGTCGTACCCATCAATTATCTAAATAATTATTGTGATCAAATTATTTTATATTTCAGATTCAATATTTAATAGATATTAATATTATAAAAAATTTAAAAATATGACTATCTTTTATAAATTTTAGCCATTAAATTATTATCCAATAATCAAAATAGAGATACAGGATCCTACTATTTTTTTTTTTGGAAGCCCTACCCCTCTTCCCCTTTGGTATGCTCACCCTATTTTAAAATTTAATAATTAGTTTGCATATAAGTTAAACAATATATTATATATTCTTACTTTAATTGAGGTTTTTTTTGGACAATTTATGCAGCCGGCTGAGCCGATAACGTGGGAGAAATACACGATTCAGAACTACGAGTTAGCAGAAGAATGCGTGAAGACAAATTACTTCGGAGCAAAGAGGATGAGTGAAGCACTAATTCCGCTCCTCCTGCGATCCGATTCTCCAAGGATTGTAAACGTTTCTTCCTACATGAGCAAATTCAAGGTGACCCATTAATTTTTTTCTTATATCAAGACTTTAAAATATTTTACATAATGAAATATTTATTGGCCCCATTCTGTGGGCCCATTAAAATTTTTAAATAGATAATTATAGTTTAAAATTAATTTTAACTAATTTTTTTTTAAAAAAAATTAGTTAAATTATAACTATCTATTTAGAAATGAACTATCTAAATTTAAAAAATAATGCAAAATATTTTTTTTAAGAGATAGAGCCTCTATTAATCTACCAATCCCCACCCACATTTTCAATGAGATGGGTACAATAGTTGAAAACCGCCATCAAATCTCACACAGTTATCTGTAAAAATTATAAATCTAGTAAGTCAAGCATACTGGGATGAAAATCAAAGTATGATCACAAACCTCGATCATACTTATCAAATACACTAATTCGTGCAAGTTTACGCCCACAAATATATATATTTATATAAGAACCAAGTTAAAATTTTAAAGATTAAATATTAAATATTTTAGGTTGGGAGTTCTAACAAAAATTATAGTAGAAATTGAATTTATGGCCACAAACCAACCACAACTCTCAACCGTACTTATAAATTACAGTAACTCTGGCAACTTTAGACTTACAAATTTAGAGGAAAAACTAGTGAAAAGTTTGAATACTAAATATTGATTTTTTTTTTCTAATTTTCTGGTTTTTGGTTAATGTGAATGCTGATAAAATTTGCAGTATCAGCCCAATGAGTGGGCAAAAGGGGTGCTGGGGGACACAAAGAACCTCACGGAGGAGAGAATAGAGGAGGTTTTGGATCAGTTTCTGCAGGACTTCAAAGAGGGTAAACTGGCGGAGAAGGGGTGGCCGTCTCATTTTTCCGGCTACAAGCTCTCAAAGGCCGCCGTGAACGGGCTGACAAAGGTGATGGCGAGGAAATACCCGTCGATCTGCATCAACGCCGTCTGCCCCGGCGCTGTACAGACCGAAATGAACAGCCTGAATGGCGTCTTGTCCGTTGAAGATGGCGCTGCAAATTTCCTTAGGCTTGCCTTGATGCCTCCTGGAAGGCCCTCCGGCCTTTACTTTGATCAAAAGGAACCTGCCTCACCCTACGAATGAAGGGCACTTGCATGCTAGAAACTTGTTGATTGTTAAAATAGATTTACAAGTGTCTCATTTTAAGTTAAAATCTTTCGATATGGACATTTCTTATTTCCTTTATGTCTTACACAACTTGAGTGTGCTCCCACGCATTCGAATATTGCACTGAACATCAGTTTTAACGCCAACACACCTTTGCATGTTCTAGACGTTTCTAAGCATTTGATTTTTTTAGTTTTAATGAGTATATTTTAAGTTACAATTAATCCTAATTTACGAACAAAAGAAATCAAATATAATTGATTAGAACCAGTGTTGTTAGGTTGTGAGTTGCTCGTTTATAAGTCACATATTGTTGGAATATGGTTACTCCTTTATGCAAAATTTCAGCAAACTAGTTTGTCATCAAGGTACTTTAGCTGGTCAACATTCGTTGACCGGCTGAAAGGTTGGACGGTCAACAGGAGAATTGACTGAAAGGCAGATGACGGTCAAGTTTTCCGGATAGCAGTAGAATATGGTCAACAAGAAAGGTTGACTGGATTGGCTATGGAGAATGGTTAAGTTCTCCGGTAGCAGTTGCAGGACGGTCAATCGAAGGTTGACCGGATCCGATCAACAGAAGGTTGACCGGCTAAGTCTGGGAATGAAGTATTTACCAGTTGGTATTACTGGTTTGGAATCAACCAAGGAACACCGGATGACTCTTGTGATAGCCAATGGGCGCAGATGGCCAAAGGATTTGAATGCAGCAACGACTCTCAACGTCGTGGACAGCTGGCAACGAGTTATTGGACTGCAGAGCAGATGTTAGACCTACTGCGCATTCGTTGTCTGTGCAAGAGGCAGTTTGCAAAGTTGGTGGATGGAGTGGGTGACAGGTTGCACAGCAGGTGGCAGACATTGAACCACACTCAACCTGCCTATTGGTTGAAGGCTTCCGGACAGACCACCATATATATGTATGAGTGGGGCTGTGAGGAAATTAGAGCAGCGAGAGAGTATTGAGCAAAGGATTTATAAATGAACAAGAAAGGAGTGCACCACCAGTGAGAAGGAAAAGAAAGATAAATATGAGAGTAAAAGAGTAGATCCCGTTTACTCCGGTGAGGAATTTCTTTGTTATTTTCGGGTGTGTAGCGGATATTTCATCTTAGAGGTTGGTAACCTATTTTAACATAGTGAATTACTGTCGACTCTGCTCCCGTGATTTTTCCATTGGTTCTAGGATTTTTACGTAAATCTGTGTGTGCTTCTTCCCCCTATTTCCTTTCACTGTTTATCATTCTATCCGGTGAAAAGCCAACACATACTTATTTTAACGTATTATTTGATGGCATGCATCATGGTGCGCGTGCCTAGGTTTGATCGGAGGGAAAGTTGCTAAGTGGTACACGACAGGTATCTGATTCACACATGTACGTCAATTCTAGAATAATGGTGCTCAATGGGTGCCTAAGAGGTGCACATGCGCATATTGGTGGATTGGGACCCCTTGAGGCTTGCTTGAGGGGTACATGAGCAGGATTTACCCAGATTGCTCAACACCTAATGTGTACCCAATGGGTGTTCGTGTGCTGATTATAATGGGTTCGTGCGTGATGCGCGCTTGACAAACGCTTAAGTGTTACTTTCAATATAGAAATCCCTAACGCGATTTTTAAGTTTACATAATGCATATTAGATATTTTAGACATATAGTTCCGTGATTTTTTCCTCAATTAAAATAAAATTTTTGACGTGAAATTTTGTATTCTTTATTATTTGTGGTTGTTATTAGTTTGTTATACGTTATCGATAATCTTCACTCAGTTCAAACAGGGGGTTCGAAACCCAATAGCTTTGTCACAGAAATAAGCCAAAACTAGACATAGCGCAATAAAATTATCTCGTAAGAGTATTTTAACAATGTTTTTTACAAAGTTAGTAAATGTTATTCGAACTATTCATTTTTTAACCCATATCAATATTTTGTAGAGAAATTATTATATCAGAAATAGTATTCCCTACCCACATGAGATGAGAATCTCTCACATATGGTTCAATGTCATAGATCTTTGAATGAAATGACAATCGCAATGAATGCCAACTCAATCCGAATGAAACTTTGTGAAACATTTACAAAATTATTACGAAGCTTTGTGCTAAAAATGGGTCGCTCAACATATGAACGTTCTAAAATATTATTTTAGACTTTTAGTAACATAACCAAAAAATTATGAAGATAGGTAGATATAGTGTTTTATTTTTAATCAAAATTTTCATGACAAACAATCTGATTGTTGAGTTATCATGTTAATAAAAGCATAGACTATATATATATATATATATATATCATTACTCTATAATATCAATCAATTATTAAATAATGTGTAACTATAGACACATACATAAAATATTTTAAAAGACTTTGTTTTAAGAGAATGAATGATAATATAGAATAACACGACCCTATCAGCGTAAAATATAATTCCTCAGGAAACAAGTGATGAAAATATATGAGAAATGCTAAGTCATTTTGTGTTTACCAACCAACCATTAAATGCCATTTTGCCATTACATGTATTTTAATAGCCAATCAAATACGCTATATATCTCAAAAAGACAATATATTTTAATAATGCGTGGTATCATGAAATAACATGGCGCGCTTGTGCATAACGTAATTGTAATTTATATTTGTTGTTATATTATACAATGTATGAGATTTTAACCGATTATTAAATTACATGTAATTATTGTGTTACTCAATAATATGCAATATATGGAAAACATTATGTCACTTTATGATACCAACCAACAATTAAATAATATCTAACTATTATATATTTTAATAACCAAATAAATATAATATATTTAAAAGAGATGACATCTTTCAATCAGATGATAGGAATGCAATGCTTGCCCAACATGAAATCCAACGGTAGACATTTTAAAATAAAAAATATTAATTAAATATAGTACTTTTTTATTTTTTACATTATTAACATATATTAAATATAAAATATAAATAGAAAATAGTAATTTTTGTTAGAAATATTATACATTGACACATTCCACGTCTAAGAAAATAGGTGGCATAAACTACTCTCAAGCATTAATGAAAATTAGTGTACCGTGCTCATATGAAGGCTAACATCTAGTGCTGCGACACTAGTCTAGTGCATGAGTGTATTCTGTCTTGAATATTAACATTAGATGTACACTGGTTCAGCACATGATCGCATTTCATTTAGAACACCAGTGCTTGATGCATGTTTATTGAGTGTATGAGTGCATTTTATAAGAATACTGACACTTGATGGTTGTCGAAACTGTCGAAATGGAGATGAATGTTACGAGTCTCATATCGGGGAGACAACTCCACAATGATTTTTTTATAAGTTGTGAAAATTTTCCTCCCTCAGGGTACACCTTTTGGGAAGGCTCGAGCCCCAACGGCTTATACTCGCAACAGGAACACTGTGTTGGGGTCACTCTCTTGTGGTGTTTGTGTCCAAGGACGCGTGGAGACAAATGGACGCGAACGTTTGGAGAAATTCGGGAACGTCCGTCCTCGGGGTAGCTGGATGAATTAGACAAAGACTACTGTGGAGGAAAAGTGGCAGAGGAATTCATCCGAAAACTATAATCCGAGAAGTGGATGATATAGTGGACGAGGACTCCTAAGAGGTATAATGTCCGAGAGGTTGTTGGGGATATTGACGAGGACTCTGAAGCCTAGGCGTTGACTTTCTCAGTAGGCCTGCTGTAGCCGCATTCTGCTGGTGACCTACCGGCTACAACTTCCAAGGTGTCGGGCACGTCGGGCGTGTGCCTGCCATGATAGGCCTAAGAGACATGGCCCAACCACCCTATTGGCAGTAGGGTGGCTGGCCGGGCCTAGGCCCCTTGTGGCTATAAATATGGGAGCTGTGCTAGAGCCAGTGGGGGGGTTCAAGAGAGTGCAAGCAAGATTGAGAGAGAAATCTTGGGAGAGCAAAAGGCGTATTGTAAAGGAGAAGATGAGTGCACCACCGGTGAGAGAAGGGAGAAAGAGAAGAATAGAGTGAAAAGAAAAATGTGTTTTTTTTGATTTTCTCTGGAGAGTTTTTCTCTTTGACTTCTCGGGAGTGTAGCGGATACTCCATCTTAGAGGTTTGTAACCTATTTCACATAGTAGATTTACTATTGCCTCTCCGCCCGTGATTTTTTCCTTCGGTTATAGAATGGTTTTCACGCTAAATCTCGTATATTTTTCTCAGTTTCTGTCTTTCATTGTTGGTTATCCATCCGAGCGCTGTCCCTTTGTCTGAGTGTTTTGTTCTCTCGGTCACTGCGCTTAGGAGCATTCTATCCGAACGCCCTTGCTTGCCCCCAACAAGTGGTATCAGAGACTGGTTCGTGAACCAACGGTTGGATCACATCGTCGGTGAAGAATGGGATGTTCAGTTTGGAGCATTTTAATGGGAAAAATAATTTCATCATCTGGCAGAAAAGGATAAAAAATATTTTGACCCGGAAAGGAACGGTAAAAGCTCTTCGAAAAAGGGAGGAGAAGCCGAAGAATCTGTCCGAGGATCAGTGACAGGACAAGAAGGATCTTGCCAACTGCACCATTAAGTTGTGTCTGACGGACAACACACTCCAGGAGGTCCTCAGACTATCAGACCCGGCCGAGGTCTGGGACAAGCTTGAGAGCCGATACAAGTCCAAGTCCAAGTCTTTGAAAACGAGGCTGCACATAACGAAGCAGTTCTATGGCCTGCAGTTGTCGGAAGGGGAGTGCTTCGAGAAGCACTTGGACAAGTTCAACCGGCTGGTAACGCAGATGTTGGCCATTGATGAGAAGATCGAGGACGAGTACAAAGCGTTGGTATTGCTGGCATGATCATATTATCACGACGTTGCTGTTCAGGAAGGGCACGTTGAAACTGGACGAGGTCTTAGCTTCCCTGCTTATAAACGAGTCAAGACGGAGGGAAAGCGGTGAGGCCTCAAGCTCTTAGAAAAGTATTCTGGTGGCGAGCAGTAGTCGGGGACAAGGAAGATCTGACCGAGGACAGGGTGACAGGATGGAGATGAGCAACAGTCCGAGCAAATTTGAAGGAAGGAGTTGCTTCTTGTGTGGCAAGAAAGACCACATAAAGAAGGACAATCCGCGACGGAGGTAGGACGAGGAGGGCAGAAGTAATTGTCAGGAGAAAAAAGATCAGGTTGATGATCTGGAGACCATTGCCTTATGCGGAGACCTCCTGGTGGTCCACGCAGGGGAAGCACCGAGCAACCCATGCCAGGAGACGAGTTGGGTGATGGACAGTGGGGCCTCACACCATGCGACACCGAGGAAGTCCCACTTCAGGAACTACACACCTGTTGGCCACGGGGTGTTGAAGATGGGTAACGGTGGCTCGTCTAGGGTTGTTGGCATTGGGAATGTTTGCTTGAGGACAAGCAACAAAAATACGCTCGTGCTGGAGGGCGTGTGACATGCCCCGGACCTGAGTTTGAATGTGATTTCAACCGAAAAACTTGATGAGGAAGGCTTCCGGACGACATTTGGCGACGGCCAATGGAAGCTCACCATAAGCGCCTCAGTGTTGGCAAGGGGAAGCAAAACATCATGGCGATATCTGATGAAGACCTACATTGCCAAAGGAAATGCGAGGATGACCAACGGGGGCATTGGTCAAGGTGGCAAGGGAGGACGGCCAGGTGGTAGTAGAGGACGTCCGGGAGGCAGGCGAAGCCAGCAGGGCCGAGGACGGAGCTGTGCAGAGCCAAGGGCGGAGTTGTGTAGGGCCAATGGTAGAGCCAGCAGGGCCAACGGCAGAGGGCTAAGGGCGGAGCTGAGCAGGACCAACGGCAGAACCAGCAGGGTCAACGGCAGAGCTAGCAGGGTCAACGGCGGAGCTGAGGTGGCCAAGGCCAAAGGGGAAGGTGTTGAGGACGTGGCCCAAAAACGAACAACCACCTACTCTGCATGGTGGTTGCGTGTACAGTTTTCAAAACCTGTAGCAGTCGGCGCACACCTTGTTTACTAGAAGACGGCGCATGCATGCTCTGTAAGTTGGCTTGTCGTCTTCCTAGGGATGACGTCTTCCAACTGCCCAATCAGAAAAGTCAACTGTATGTCTTGCAGAAGATAGCTGTTCAGCATCCTGTTCTTAGCCAGTTAACCTTAATGTTGACCATTTTCTTCTCTAAGCTAGTCAACGTTCCGTTGACCTGTTGGCCATCCTTCTGAAGTCATTGGGCTCAATACTGCGCAAGTCCTCGGACCATCAACACTTCCATATAGGAGTGACCCCAACAGAGAGAGGATAACCCAAAGCTTATGGAGGTTGATCTACCAACATATTTGTAATAAGTTATTTGAAAAATGCATAACAATTTATTATGGAGATAAATTATC
>JAOVVI020015289.1:0-11227 GCA_028571085.2 Nepenthes alata | reverse complement strand
CTCTCTATTCACAATTGAGGTGTGCACCCCCCCCCCCAAAAAAAAAAAAAAAAAGACCAACAATATGTTCAAGAGCAATTTTCCAACTGGTAAAACTAAATGTCAAAAGTGCAGAAGTAGTAATCATCCCTTACAAATTACCCCTTGATTGATTAAGTCAGAAAAATTGCCCCTTTGATGGGTCAAAACTGTCATTTACAGGGCGTAGAAGGATCAATTTTTTAATTACTTGAAATATTCTTCATTCTATCAAAAATCAAGCATGACATTAGGTGGGGCAATTTTTCATAACATTTGAAACCGATCGTTGTTGTCTACTCAAAGACAAACTTCGTGGACAAACTTTCAGTCATACTAGGGAAGCTATTTAGTTCAGGTCTAGCTTTTATGAAGATAAAATCCAAAGAATCAGCATAACAATAGGAAGAAGAAATCCCCAACACCACCAAAGAAACATGCAAATAATTATGATCAGATTAAACAAGCTTTTGATGAAATTATAAGCCCTTGTGTTACTCAAAATAACCAAAGAAAGGTTTCAGATAAACACTCAAAAAGAGGGTTGAAAATGACATACTTCAGATCATCATTTCCATGCTTTCTTCCCACGGAACTGTTTCCCGGACCGCATCTGTTTCCTCTTCTTCTCTTGATGAGATCTCACTATTTTGGCTCTCTTAGCTGCAATGGGCATTTTCTTTTTGTGTTCCTTCTGCTTGTTGCTCAAGCCGCCCTTCTGTTAATTAATTAGAATTTAACAAGCATGAAAGGAAATCATCTTTTAACTTAGTGCAAGTACTAAATAGCAGCTCTTTGATATCCAAATGCAAAAGATTATGGAAGTGCAAGGAACTCTGCAGCTCAAAACAAAGGGTATATGATCTTGATGCATAAAAAAATTGGAGTCTCAATTCCCAGAAGGGGCATCTAATGAAGGTTTTGCAAGCATTTTCGAACTCTACCCTGAATAGAATGTAGGCAGGATCATGATTATTTATTATCATTCTTGGCTTTTATGCACAGATCAAGGGAATCAATGAAATTATTTTTTTCATGAATGGCGAATAATGTGATGATCCAGGCTTTTCAGAAGATGGCTTTTCTGATTCCAGGGGCTTCTTGGGTTGAGCAGAACTCAATTGCTGATAAGCTAAATGTGTGAGAATGGTGTTTGAGCAAGATGACTCATCGCAACACATAGCCACTGTAAACACGAGGAAACACCCATTTGATGAAATTCTTAATCTTTGGATTAGAGAAAATGCCCAAACTTTTCCGAGTTTTGGAAATGTGGTATGATAGTTTGGTTTTGAGCTTTTAAGAGATTAGTTTATCTTGTGGTACATGGCTTGTGTGCATAGGTAATGTAATGATTCTTTGGCACAAGTATCAACAACAACAATCATTCAAAGCAGACGGTCAGAAAATAGTAATGATAATTGAACAACTCTGCTTCTTGAAGGGGTAGATGAACGAACCTTTTTTTTCTTAACAGCAGTTCGAGCCTGGTACTTTCCTCTTTCTTCTCTCCCTGCTTTAACTAATGCCATTCTTTGGTCCTTTGTCATCTTCTGATGCACATATGCCTGTAAAAGTTCAGAGAAAAGGGTGAAAACAAAGGTAAATTAATAAAGTTTATAAAGCATTTTCAGACGTGATTAAAGGTAAACAAGAGAAGATTTTGTAAGACTTTGCTTGGCAAGCTAGTTGATTATTCAGAGTGTTCTGTTGACGACTGGAGAGGTCCAATCCCTAGGGAATCATGAGTTTCCTAATATGGAACTGCAGGGGCTTGGAAACCAAAGGACAGTTCATGCTTTACACTGATTGAGAAACTTGGAACTGTCTTTCCTATGGCATAAGGAACTCTTGCCCCACACATTGAAAACTATTTTTATGCTAAACAGTTCTCTTCTTATTACCAACTAAAGGAAGGAGCAAAAGAAGAAAGCAGTGTATCGAACTAGCTTCTGGGAGATTCTCGAGATATCGAAAGGACTAAGGCCCTTGTTGGCTAATTTGCTTTGCAAACACACAACATCAGGGAATAGATCATAAGAATTAGCCGGCAACATTTTGTCTCTGATAAATATATACATTTGATCCAACATATGTTTACAAGTTGAAAGGAAGTTTCAAACAGCAGGAACTGCACAACGATTGGATTCACTTCGTGTTTCACTGTACTGCTACGTCACAAGCCTTTGGCTTTGCTGATTGTCACATCCCATCTTTCATATTATATAACTATATACCATGAACTTTACATTGTTTGACCCAGATTTAAATCAAACAGCAGTATAATCATCTGGTGAATTTAATGATCTTGCCATTTGATCACACCAGCTGAATTTGACAATCATCAGGTGATTATTGCTGGAATCTGTCACCAAAAAACGATCACCACTTGATAAGATGGAGTGATTTTCTTTATGATGATGATGACCGCCCAATGAGAGAGATCAATACAATGAGTATCATCCCACATGCCTTCTTTTTCTACTTTTATCAAGATGATGATGGTCTAATATAAAATAGGCAAATCTACGAGTCAACTACTTTTATCGTGCCTATGAGTTTCCTCAATCTAAGTCAGAAAAGGTTTTAATCTTGGACAGAATAAATTGGAACCCCAGATAAAATCTGGAGATAGAAAGTCAACTGTTTCATGCAACAAGCATACCCTAGCTTTGCTGACAACTACTATTCATGGGGCAAAGAGCTACTGAACAACAAATTTCTGAATTGGTAACAAATTATAACATGTGAAAAGTACAAACAGCACCCTAGAATATACAATACTTACTTCAAGTTTAGCAGGATCCACGCGCTTGACACTAAGTTGATCAGAACTAAGAATCTTAATGGGTGCTGATTTTGAATCTGAACCCTTCCTTAACAAACCCTGACGTTTTAAAGCACTTTTTGCTTCTTCCTCAGCCTTAACAGATGGGGAAAAGGAAGTTAGGCAATGAGAAGCACTAGGGCAATAATGGACCGTGTCCAAACTTTTCTGTGACATGATCATGCATGCCTGTTGAAGGCAATGCATTGCTAACTTGAGCATAATTCATGGTGAACATCAAACTTACCTGTAATTCTCTGATACGTTGGAAATTCTCATCCGACAGAATTTCATGTGTCGGGTCTAATGATGCATGTCCCATCTTATTCGCTGCCATTCTCTTCAGAGATCGAAGACTATTATCAGCAGCATTCAGTAGTCCATCAAAATCAGAGAACTTCCTCTTCTGTGCCTTTGTTATAATATCACCCCTTCCATCAGAGTCAGAGGGCTTTTTCGGTTCCTTAGTTTTCCTATTACTCCCTCCATCGCTGTCTTCAGATTCCTGCAAATCACTCAACCCTTCTTCTACTGCATCATCGCCACCACTATCCTCACTTGCACTATCCCCGTTGCCTGCACTACTACTTCCATCTTCATCAGCAGCCTCTTCATCATCTTCATCCACTTCATCAACTTCACTCCCGGAGTCAACATTGGAATCAATATCACTACAGAACTCTTTCTTTCCATCAACATCATCCTCATCTTCTTCAGTGCTACTGAATGAATAGCCATGGATGCCGCTATCATTATCAACATTATCGTCATCACTGTGATCATCACTAACAGCATCATCATCCTGTCTTAACAACTCAATGCCAGGAACATTGCTTGCAACATTCACTTCTCCAAATGCTTTTGGTCTGGCCTTTGAGTCTGTAGGACGTCCGCGATCTTTTTTGGCTAACAGTGAGGGGCAAACCTACAGGAAGGGAATCTTGTCAGGAATTGCTACTTACTGTCAAGAAAGATGGGACAGGCTAGCTCATACCTCTCTAAATAGAGTGACAAGTGAACGGGCAGCAATTGCAACGGCTTTTTCATGTGATTTCTTATACAAGACAAGGTCTTGCAGCAACTCTTCTGTCATCAACTACACATATGAAGCAAGAAAAGATTGGAATTGACAATCATAGATGCAGGTAAAAGTGCAGTATAAATGGCTAAAGATAAGAAAAAATTGCTTAGAATTAATTGCTCAATTCATGAATGATCATTAGCATTTGACTTTATGACCTCAACAAAATTTTAATTTCCAAGGAATGGTGTCAGTAGTAGGTTCAAGGTTCAATCCACTACATTTGACATGAAATATACAAAATATAAGAAAGTGAGGAGTACCAGTGGTATGCGTAGACATATCTCCCTCACAACATTCAGACCAACAGCAATTGCCTGGCCAGGAAATAATGAATCACAATTAAAAAAAGAAAGAGCCAGCGTCGGCCGCAATAAAAAGGGAACAAAACAACCATAAATAAGCAATACCTCTGTACGCGACCGATCATGCACAAATTGATTTACAATCTGCTTAAATAGAGGTTCAACCGCATCAGGTGGCACCTAATAAAATGCCACATTGATCATATTAGCAAGACAAAGAATATAGAAGACTTGCACAAGTCAGGAAGAAAATAGAAGGGAAGGAAATCTGAGGTTGCCTGGTGAATGGCAACGTACTGCCCAGGACAATGAACTGGCTTTAATTTCCTTAAAATTTCAAGGAATTAGAGAAGGGAAAGAATAAATAAATGAATCAAGAAACCAACAAATTACCATATCGTGGCACGCCTGGACAGCTGAGGCAAGAAGATCAGTAACATCACGTTGATGCGGCTGCGTTGAGATATATAAACGCATTACAAGATAAGCTTTAGAAAAGCTTTAGGATAAGGAATATCATGGCAAACCTGAACATATTTTTGAAGGAAAGGATACAAATTGAGCAAAATCAAGCGGTGAAGCCCAACTATCCGAGCAATAACTTTCAGCATCATCATCTTAACCTGGAATTATCAGACAGATGTCAAACTTGCAGATTACAGAAATAATACTAGGAGTAATCAATTTCTCACTTTCATCTACTCCATCCTGACTATATCAATCATCTCAAAGACAAAAAATGGGGCTATATCACCTTCTTTAATATTTTTCCAAGGATTCTATATCCTGAATTATCCATCATGCACACTCAAATAATATCATCGATTGCAAATTTTGAACCAGATGGAAGCGAAGAAATGGAAGAATTTAAGACAGATGAAAGAAACTACAATTATGAAATAAATATGTTATCAGAATTTATCAATGCAGCAATAGAACTGTACCATATCCACCTCAAGTTGGTGTAGCGGATACCCTAATAAATAAGAAAAATTGAAAAAAAACAAATCAAGATATGATGAAAGAAATATATATATCAAATGGGTTCACCTCAAATCGTTCATTGCAGCTTTGAAGACGGGAAAACAGCTTTTCAGCAAATCCCTAGAGGAAAAGCATAGTTCAGTAAATCTGTTTGTATATTTTTTTTTCCTTTGTTTTTCTGAACAATTTAGACAGTAATTTGGATTGCTGAGAGCATGATAAGGCTACTAGGATGAAAGTAGGCATTGAAACAGCAAACCTGTGCATCCTTCAGATGGTTCAGTGGTGAATAGTAGTTTGAACCACTGTTTTCTGAGGCTACGCGCTGCTGCCTTTTCATGCTCCTCATAACACGTAGTAATTTTGCTTTCTTTTTCTTCTTGCTAGCAGATGTACCTTTATGGTGTGCCTAAAACAAGGAAAGAAAAAATTATTAAGCAGAAAATCTTCATCTAGATTGAATAGGTGCATTAATAATAACTTTAATTTTTCATTGATTAGGTAAGATGGGGGAAGTTGGTAACAATTCAAACACGTTGTTGTCCAAGGAAAGTGGTGGCAACAACAGCTTAACTTTTAAAATTGAAATGTGGCAGCATATTCCAGCCACCGATGCACAAATGCATCATTTCAAAAGATTGACAAGAAATAAGAAAAAGAATCAATATGAAGGATGAGCTAGATAAGTCAAGAAAGGAACTCTCTTAGCATAACTATCTACAACCAATTCAACAAACAGCTACACAGAAGTACTAAATCCTTCATTAGCTTTCCAAACTATACTCGCCCGCTAACTGAGGACTGTAGCAAAGAAAGTGCGAGGAATAAGAATAGATTTTATTCTATGCCTGGCCTTCCAAGCCTGAGGGCTCAATTCTTACATGCTCAGTAATAGTTCTGTTACACCACACAACAGATTTTTTATTAAGAAAAGAAAATTCCAATTAGGAGAAGAAAGATATTCAAATAATCTTCTCAACAAATGGAGACCAATACTGAAAAATGAAATTACAATTGTGGTGCCAGCCGCTTTGCAGTAAAAGAAACCAAGAAACAAAAGATGTACAGTGCAGACGTCCTCGAACATCAACAGCAGTAGCATTAAGTAACTTGAACAGAAGCATGTATATGCAAATCAAATGAACAACCAACAAATGAAAACTACCTTATATACAGCCTCTTTACTTATGACCACTCGAGGCTTTTGAGGAGTTGCATCATCTTCACTGCTTGAAGCATCATTGTCATCATCATCTTTGATTTTCTCGTAACCAAGTAGGAACGAAAGGGCAGCTACCATGATCCTAGTAATTTTCAAAATTACCACATGTAAAGTCTTATTTAAGTTCATGGTTGATTCAACAAGTAGAACATTATAAAAGGTAGAAGGCATACTTTGATGACGGATGGAAGCATGCCATGCAGATGGCATTTGCTGTCCTATCATCAAACCAAACCTTCCTCCGGTGGAGATCACAAACTGCAACAAGTGATCTCTTCGCTATCGACTCTTCTTCCAGCTGTAAGAATACTGGAATAAGTTTCAGGGCAAGTACAATTAACATGAAAATAATCTACAATGAAGATACCAGCATGAACCTGTAACATTCCAACCAGTACATTCTGAAGTGCTCGGTTTTTTGCTTGATCCTTATGCTTCTGATTCATTCGCCTAATGCTATGAATAACATGTGAAAATGCCAATTTTCTCAAATTCCTGTCACCTATAGTCTGAAGCTCCATAAACAATGCCAATGTTTCGCCAATATCAAATATCTATCAACCAAAGATTTGCATCAGTTTCAATTGCACAATAACATAAACGCACAATTTATTTGCCCACTGAAGCCTACTTGACAAAGAATTGGAATTGTACACAAAATTCAAGACAACATGTGTGAAAAAAAGGCTAAAAAGCCTGTTACAATTATGGAAACGCTAAGAATGGATTGAGGTGTAAACTTAGGAACAAAAATAGATGTAAAATTAAACACAATCTTCAATTAAACTCTATAACTCCACAGCGAAACAAGCTTCAAATGCGATCATTTCCTCTATGACCACCAACAAATTCCTCAAACACCAAAAGATCAATTCCATAAAGTAAAAAATATCAGAATTAACGACATTAAATTCACCAAACCTTTCGATTCGTTAGATGTATAAGTGCCTGAGCAACATGACACCTGAGCAAAGACGGCAACGACCTTGCCGACGAACGGAGCAAGTCGGCGAGCTGCTTAGGGAAGAGAGAGAGATGCTGAGGGTAGAACGGAGTGACATGAGCCAAGAACATGGCCCTATCGCCGAGGTCCTTAGCCACCGTCGGATCGGTGCCGATACCGCTGAGGGAATTGAAGCTCAAGGCAGCCTGTTGTTGGAACAGTTCGAGAGAAGAGTTGAATTGATTATAGATCAATTGGAGCTCGGTCACATAGCCTTCTGGATCACACTTCATCTTCGACTGGAGAGCCGGAAGGCTAAGCTTCTCGGAAGTTCGACCGGAGGCCGTTATTGACTCCGGCGTCAGGTCCGCTACGACGGCTTGGGAGGACGGCATTGTTTATCTCTCTTGTTTGAACCGTCTCCAGCGGTTTTTAGTTAGCGTCAAGGAGGGAAAAACCAATAAACCCTAAAGAAACCCTACAAGGCGAAGTTGTCCAGCGCATCAAACTCAAAAGCCCATGGGTCCTTCGAGATGGGTTTTGCGGTTCGTCATCGACACTGCGGTTCACTGCACGGGAAGCCGGAGCCAACCCGACCTGATGAAAGTCAGGTGGCCTGATTAGTTCAATTCCGTTTGAATTATTAAAAATTTTATAGTTTTTAATCAAAATATATTATCATTTAAGAAGAACATGATTAAAAAAATTAGACCAATTTTATTTTTTAAAACAAACACAATTATAAATAACTATGCTCTGTCCACATAATCTCAAGAAAATTCTCTCACCATTCTCATCCCTTGACATCAAAGTGGCTCCCCATAAGGACATCACTATAAAAGCTACTCCATATCGAGCGCAGCCTCCAAATCACATGCCAAAGCACCTTCTTGCATCATCTTTTGTATTTTTTTATTATCATATCTTTATCTTCTAAGAAAAATTATTAATTTAAATATCAAAAAATATATCGAAGAGTTAATTTTACTAATCATTTGACTTCTCATTTTTGAGTTATGGTGTATAAGATCCAAATAAATATATTTTTATATTTTAAATAAATATCAAAGTCTAGAAAATTGTTTTAACATGGTATATTTTTTTATATTTAATATATTTTGATGCGTATCTAGTTTCGAACTTCGAACGGATTCGGATTCGTCTGGATGGTTGAACCGGTTCTGTTCCCTGAGCGCGAATCCTACACACCACTAAAAAGCACAGGAGGTCCGCGTGTCGGCGGAAAGTTATCCCACCAAAAATACTCCGACGTTCAAGTCAGTAAATCGCCTTTGATGATCGAACATTAATAGAAAACTGAGAATAGAGAGAGAGAGAACAGGAGTGTATCTATCCAGATGAAAGAGAGGTGAAAGCCGTCGTCTTTAATCTGAACGGTGGGGAGGCAATGAACGACTGTCGGAAGCACGTTGTTTGCCTTAGGTTTTTTACTGAAAATTCCAGCAAAGAGATCGGGATCGTTTTTCAGCATTTCGTGGGTTTTTTCAGAATAATTGAAAGCGTAAGTGATTCAGAGAGTAATCAAGCGTGTGCCTTGAATGATGATCCAATGGCTTATTTATGATTTGAGAGGGTGATCTTCATTCTTTGGAAGGAGCGATCCCCTCTGTGAACATTGACTGGTTTGCCTTCTGGAGCAGATGCAAGTTGCCAAGTAGAGCATGATAGTTTCCTTCTGAGACGGCTAATAACTTTCCAAACCAGTCACCTTTCTTCTGTGTATATTATCGTTGGAGAACCCTAGTTGGCAAGGAGTTGGAAAAATCGGGTGCCTTCCTTATAAAAAGGTGCTAATTTTATCAATGTTCATTTTGGGTGCCAGCTGGGATCGTGGAAGTTGCTTGAAAAGCCGTTGCGGGCCGCTTGTTGATTCGTGGGTCCAAACGGACCATGCCCATTACTGTAGAAAGGCTTCTTAGGGCCCAACGTGCAAAACTACAGAAAGGCTTCTGTAGAAAGTCAACGCTAACGTTGACCGACCTGGGCTTTTCAGCTTCTGGGCCCACTCTCCAACTGGGCCGTTAGAGGGTTGACCGTCCTTCTTGGACTTCCGTTGACTTTTTTAGGCTAACCCATTTTTGGTATACCCATCACTAGCCCCCTATGCCAGTGGCCATATTTTTAGCATCCGGTATATTCATGATGGGATGCACCCTATAGCTCATTGGGCATTTTGGGATCTCGTAGAGCTTCATGAAAGGCGTGGAAGAGAGTTTGACCATAATTGTTGACTGTCTTGGTCAATTCCAGGGAATTAGAATTGTTGACTGTCCTAGTCAATTTTGGAGTACCAGAATTGTTGACAGTTTTGGTCAATTTTGAAGAATCAGAATTGTTGACCGTCCCGGTCAATTTCGGAGTACCAGAATTGACACAAAATCCCTCATTAAAGACGTCGTTAGACCTGCCACGTGTTGCCTCCTTACTTGGCTATGCAAAAGGCAGATTTCTGACGCATTAATGGCCAGGATATCCGCTCAGTCAGAGGGAGACACGTGTTGTTTTTTACCGGAAAAATTGGCTAATGGCCACGCGTCCGTCAGCATGACTCTTCCAGAATTGGCCAAGACGGTCAACAATTCTGGTTCTCCGGAATTGACGAGGACGATCAATAATTTTGGTACTCCGGGATTGACCAGGACGGTCAACAATTCTGGTTCCCCGGAATTGACCAAAACAGTTAATAATTCTGGTACTCCGAAATTGACCAGTACGATCAATAATTCTGGTTCTCCAAAATTCACCAAAATGGTCAATAATTTTGGTACTTCATAATTGATGATGACGGTTAACAATTTTGGTTCCCCGAAATTAACCAAGACAGTCAACAATTCTGGTCAAACTCACTTCCACGCCTTTCATTAAGCTCTATGGGATCCCAAAACGCCCAAGGAGCCATAGGGTGTATCCCATCATGAACATATCGGAGACTAAAAATTTGGCCACCGGCATAGCGGCTAGTGATAGGTATACCAAAAATGAGCTGGCCCAAAAACGTCAACGGAAGCCTAAGAAAGATGATCAACCCTCTAACGGCCCAGTTGGAGAGCGGACCCAGAAGCTGAAAAGCCAAGGACGGTCAACGTTGGCGTTGACCGTCCGGGCAGCCAACTCGCTTGCGGATCGTCCGCGTTCTGCGCGTTGGGCCCAAAGAGGCTTTTTTACAGTAATGGGCATGATCCATTTAAGCCTGCAGCCTACAGTAATGCTCGTTGGACGGTGGGCTGCTCTCATAGGGAGAGGCTTTTGCGGGCTCGTGAGAAATGTTGGCTCTTAGTACCGTGTTCATTGGGACCGTAGTGGCAAAGAGTCAATTGTTCACCGAAAATGTGAGAGCTTTCTAATAGAGAGAGAGCTTGACGATGAAGACGACTATATGTCAATATTAAGAGTATTTTTGTTTGAGATTGAATACGCGATTGAAAGTGTAACTGAGAGCCTGTTTTAAAATAAAAACTTCATGGGCTTTTATAGTTGAGGTGTCAGGCTGCCTTCTTTGGATAGGAAAGTTTGATTTTCGCACTCTGCTGGTGTTGTTTTCTTTTATGGTGTGGAGCTTTAATGGCAGTAACGATTTCATAGGTTGCTTGCCTTCCTTCTGCATTAAGGCTTATTGTAGACAGGAAGAGGGATTTGGTGTTTTTCTTATGAGATGTGCACTGCATATGTTGGTAACCGTTATAATGAATATTACCTTTTTGGAGAGTGTAAAATCAGGGAATAAGACCGTTACTGATCGTGGATAAAAATGTGGGCCATATTGGGTTTGACCCACTTGTGGCTTGATATTAGGTCGACCTACTATGACGCTTCCGGTTAATAGAGA
>JAOVVI020015288.1:0-11227 GCA_028571085.2 Nepenthes alata | reverse complement strand
GTTGTGGGGTTACACACAACCCGTCCTCGATGTTGTCCGCTCCCGTCCGGTCCCTAAAGATTATATGAATTCCGAATTATTTTGATGAAGACAAGATGAAAAGAATATGAATCAAGAAGAAACGATATGATGATTTTTATTTTACTATATTATGATCTATACTTTGATTATATATGTATGCCTGTGATTTCAGCATGTGAGTATCCTGCTGGGCTTGGTAAGCTCACTCTTGTTACTTTTCAGATGATGAAAAACTCATGGAGGACGAAGCTGAGTAGGGCTAAATGGTTAAGATAGATGGAGCAGATCTGAAGAGCTTTATTATTGTTCTGTCTATTATTTTGGAAGACTTTTGTATTTTATTTCCGCTGCTTTTGATTTTTAGATGTTTCCGTTTAATTTTGGAAGTAATGAATGATAATCATTCTAGTATGCATCTCAGTATTGTTTAAGGAAAAAAAAATATTTTTAGGTCCACCTATTTAATTTGTATTAAGGATGAGTTATGTTTTGACGATGACTTTTGGGTGGTAAAAAGTCGGGTCGTCACATAATCAATTGAGGATTAAATGGGAGGATATGCCCAAGACAACCTTCAAGATGAGATAGGACCATTATGAGTTTTTGGTGATACCCTTTCGGGTTGATGAACGCGTCGGCATCCTTTACAGATCTTATAAATAAGGTATTCTCGCTGTACTTGGATCAAATTGTAGTAGTCTTTATTGATGATAATTTGATCCATTTGGGAAGTTTTGAGAAGTATGAGTTTCATTTGAGGATTACACTACAAACCTTGAGAAAAAGGAAGTTGTTTGTCAAATCAAAGAAATATAAATTTTGGCTAAAAGAAGTATTATTTTTGGGACATATTATTTCTAAAGGTGGTGTGTCTATAGATTCGTAGAATGTTGAGTCGGTGACAAATTGGGATTGATTAACTATTGTCACAATGAAGCATAGTTTCTTAGGTCTTACTGGATATTATAGGCGGTTATGAGAATTGCGATGCCATTGACACAATGGACACAAAAGTGAACGATTTTCATTTGGGATGAGGTTGGTGAGAAGAGCTTCCAAGAATTGAAGAATAGATTGACATCGATGCTGATTTTATCGATCCCTAACGGATCTGGAGGATTTGGGTACTGTGATACTTCTAAGAAATGTTTGGGTTACATATTATACAGCACAGCTAAGTAGTTTCCTATGGGTCAAAGCAGTTAAAAGTTCATAAGCAGAATTATCTCGCTCGTGATTTCGAGTTGAATATACGGCAGCATAGATGATGGATATGCTTAAAGATTATAATTGTAAAATTCAATATCAGCCAGATAAGGTGATGTGGTTGCTGATACTTTGAGTCATAAGTCTCCCAATTTGATAGCCCATTTGATAATTAATGAATGGGAGATTTTAGATGAAAATTGTCAGAGACTTGGATAATAAGTCACAGATGGATTTTTAATGTGCGAATAGATGGGATTCTTTATTTTCGAGATAGATTTTATATTTCAAATATTGAGGAGTTAATGGAAGAAATTTTGAATGATATCCATAGATTGAAGTATACAATTTATCTCGGAGTAAATAAAATATATCATGATATAAAGAAGAATTTCTTGTGGCGAAATATGAGACAGGTAATTGTGGATTGGTTGACAAAGTCGACACAGTTATTGCTAGTCAAGATGACATTCTCAAGGGATAAATTAGCCCGTCAATATATTAATAAGATTGTAAGGTGGCCTGGTATTCCAGCTTCGGTAGTTTCCAATTGGGATCCGAGGTTTATATTGAAATATTGGTAAGGTTTACATAAGGAATTGGGTATCAAATTAAAATTTAGTATGATGTGTCATTCGTAGACGAATGGCAATCATAGTGGCATAGCGGAAGCATGTGGGCCCATAATCCACAGGTCATAGAATCTGATTTGTGATTTAAAGTGAGTGATCTTGTATTTTGAAGATATCTCCTAGAAAAAAAAATTGAGATTTGGGATAAAATTGAAGTTGAGGTTCATTGGGTGATTTGAGATTATGCAGCTAGTCGGAGAGATGGTCACTAGATTGGCTTTACCTTAGAGTTTCAGCAAATTGTCATGATATCTTCCATGTATCGATGTTGAGAAATTATATATATGATCCTTTGAAGGTGATCGAGTTTAAGCCCTTACAAATTGTTAAGAATTATTGAGGTTCTAACTCAGATTTTGGACAAAAAGAATCAAGTATTGAGAAACAAATAGTTAAGGTTTTGTAGAGAAATCATTCAGTTGAGAAAATGACTTGGGAATGAGAGGAAGAAGTCCAAGAGAAATATCCCTATTTGTTTGAATTCTTAGGTATAAAAAATTCCGATGATGAAATTTTTATAAGGATAAGGTTTAAATTTTTAATTTAAGATAATCATGAATTATTGAGCTAATATGATAAAAATTGAGATCAGATGATGTAAAAAATTGGATTAAAGAATCAAAATCGGATCAGATTATATAAAGTTGAGGGATGTCGATTGGTGCCCGAGGCACCCTCATGCATGAAAAGCAGATTAGCTTAAGCTTGATTGAGGCCTAACTTGCGCAAAACCCATCACAGGATCTCATCGCACAATCATTCAAACAATATGATACATACGATCTACTCCACAAATATCGTAGAGGAGGCGTCAAACAAACAATAATAACAAAACCTAATATACATAACCAAATTGTTCTCAATACACAACCATGGCCCTACACTTGACCAATTCCATTATCCAAAATACATCAAATACAAACCCAAACCAAAGTGAACCTAAAACTGACCAAAATGGACGAATGGTAATTAGATCACGTCCATGCCACTACAATGTATCCAACCTACCAATATGAAAGGATAAGAAGTAAAAGCGCGAGCCTAAAGCTCACCAAGTATCAATATCGTATATTAAAAAATAATATCCAAAATTAAAGGGTGGGTCCATAAACACATTCAAAATGGGTAAAACATGCAAATCTAAAATCAGATATCAAAATTTAAATCACAAATCTGAATTATAATCCAATATCTAAAGTCATTAGGGTAGTTTCATACTAAAATCATAATTTGAATCAAAATATAGTTCTATCAGGATATACTCATAACAAATCATGATCCGAAACCAAATCTTATAATTCAAATCATATCAAAGCCCATATGGAACATATACTAAATGAAACAAAGACCAAATTTAAATTACATACAAATAAATAAAGGATGGAACAAAATCATATAAATCGAAACATATTTCGGAACAAATCACATATCCGATGTACAAGACTGATCGGATTTCATCCATGGGCAAACCTGCAAATCTCAAATCAAAGCTTAATGGAAATTAATATCAAAAAGACATCAAAATCCAAAGGCTACACAAATCGGAGAACCAAAAATTTTAAAAGACTAATTTGGAAAAAGATTACGCATACTCCCGATAACCTTAAACCATATCAACTACTATTTAGACCCATGGGCAGAGCCATTATGAGGCACGAGTTTCTAAATTATATTAATTATAAATAATTAAATTAATATAATTAAAATTGATATCAGTGAATGTGAAAATTTGGGCCAAGAGTCAAATATGGGCCTGGATGACTCACGTGCCAGATGCAGGCTCGAGGCGCACCTTAAGTGCAGAACTATGCATGCATTGCAGGCTCACCTAAGGCACAGCTTATGGACAAAATTCAGAACCTACCCACTCAAGGCTCGCTCGACTGGCTCCTGAGGTAGCAAATGCAGAATCTTCGTGCCTGACTCACGCTTGAGCGCCAGTCGGATATTAAGGGACCCCACACTCAAAAAATTATCATTTTTTTGACGATTTTGAGAGGAATAGAGAGAGAGAGCTTAGGAGAAGACAGAGAAGGCTCCAATAGCCCGAATCAAGATGATCAAAGTGAGGATTTGGGTAAATCATATCAAGGCAAGTGCACCCTAAACTTTTTTTTCATCTGTTGCCATTCCTTTATTGATTTTTTGAGCATTTATTGTTCTGACACTAATACATGTCATGATTTTTGAAGTTATGATGATCGATATTCATGCATGTCTTGATTTTTAAAACTATGGTGTTATTATGTGCATGCATGCCAATTTTCTCTTCATTTCATTGAAAAATTGCATGAAACCCACGTCTAAGTTCATGGATGAGGTGTAAATAAGTCAATTTTTACAATTTATAAACTAAAAATTTGATATTATGCTCCTACATGTTTGTTTTTGCGAATAACTTTGTTGCAAGTTTAAATAATTGTTGAAGATATGTTTTTAATGTTCTAAACATCCATGTAGTAAGCTAAAATTTAAAATTTTCTACATGCATGTGCTAGACTCGAGATTTAGTGGTTTTATATGTGATAAATTTTATATCACTTGCTACTATATATTGTAGACTTAGGATATGCATGGTTGCATGCCACAATTTTAGCAAGTAACCCTCCATTACTAAGATAAAACCATTGCAAATTGATTTTCTTACACTTCTATTGAATTTTCTGTAATAAATGTTAAAATTTGCATTTGATACTTCAAAATCTATCATGATTAAGTTCCGGCAAGTACAAGTAGGGATTTATGAATTTTAAAAGGAAACTCTATAATTATATTAAGGAATGATTAACCATTCTCTAGAATGAAAGAATTAAGAAGAAAAGTATAGAGTCTTCCTAAATTAAACATTAAACCAAAGTTATTATTTAATGGATAGTATATTTTGATATATCTTAATATATTATAGTGGTAAATTAATATCCGAACCTATACAATCACAGGTTAAGAAGTGACATCTGACCCAATTTATAGGATTATATGTAAATGTTCAACATTCGAGTATTAAATAGAAGCGTATGGACTTTGATTTGGTAAAAATATACACAAGTTGGGTCTCGATTGTCCATTCCTTTAGTCAACAAAGCTTATTGGCCCTAGTCCCTAAAGAAAAGTAAAATTTAAGCATGTTTTGATGATTAAGATTAAGAAAGAATAAGATAAGATAATTAGAAAATACATCATATAAATATTTCTGCTTATGTTCATGTTATTGCATCCAATTATGATCTCTATTCCTTCTGATATGCTTATAAGTATAAAGTATGCATGTTCATTGATATATATTGTGTATTATTGGGTATTTAGTTCACTATCTTGTTATTTTACTGACATCTCAGATGAGTTACATGAGTTCTTGCCGGATTAGTAAGAGTAAAGAACGAAATATTTAATTTATACTTTTATAGATACTTTGTATTGATCTATATTTTCGTATAATGTTTAATATACCTAAATGTTGTCTTTATGTTTAATTTAAATTTTGGACAATGGGTTGCAATATTATAAGCTTTTGGACAGTGTATAAATATCTAAAATGGTGTTTTGCGGTATTTGGTATTTGTTGTTGTATTAGATGTGTTGCAGGAGCTTATAAGTGAAAGAAACAATGTATCTTAATCAATGTTTTGAGTTTGGGTAGTAGGTAATATCGATTTAAGTTGGCTATGGCTTTATATCATAATTTGGGTATCGTCTGCCCATTATTTGATTTCGGTTTATTGTCATCAATGATTTTAGTTTTGGTTGGTCAAGTTTATAAATATTTATTACTTTCACAGATTTTTATATATTGATTTTGGTATTAAACAAGCATCTTTTCTTATCAGTGTCTGACATCGTATAGCTTGGAGTCGGTGTAGGAGCTACCAATAACATGGCAAAGTATTTGGGTCCTGTATTAAATGTTGTGTTATTTATGATTGGTCGGTTGTGTTATCAATGTAGAATTCACATCCGGATGATCAATTGATCATATTACTGGTAAATTGTAATTAAAAATAATTAATTATGATTATGGTTAATGACAGGATTCAGGGCGTAGTCCGTCATAACCATCTATGTACTCGATAAGTTTATCTTAATATATATAATGACGTCCAAATATATTAATTTTATTAATTATCTTACAATGGTTCACATTAAAACACAAATGGGAAGAGTCAATCTACAAACAAAGTCTTTTCCTATCGGCGAAAAACGGAGACAGAAAGCTCCCCTTGTCTGGAGAGGGGGCCACATATCATAAATCAAATCGAATCATATTACATATTACAAAGGTAGAGACCCTGAGACCTAGACAACAATATACACATGCCAATGCATGACTCATGTAGGTTTTCATAACTTTTTTCATATAAATATATTGATACACAAATATATTATTTTAAATATTTATTTATTTTTATAAAATATACAAAATCATCAAATAGTAGCAAAACCTGAAAAAAATTTTTAAACGATCGGTAAAATTACATAAATAAACAAAGGGAACAAATGGGCTAAATAAGAATAATATACATGAACATTAAAACTTTAAAATATACATAAACTTTATCAAACACTAAAACAGGCCAAGGATAGGGTTTATAGATACTTGTCTCAACCTTATATCAAATAAATCTAACAAAAGAATGCTCTGAACTATCATCTCTCTTCTTCATTTCTCCTCTTTCTCCTCTTGTCTCTCTCCTCTCTTCCTTCTCCCGCATAAATGACGAAAAGTGGCACTGCACCCCCTTGTACTCAGACGGAGCTCAAGTGCCACATTAGGCACACCTCGAATTCCTCCTCTTGAAAATCAACGCTCGAGCACAACCCTCGGGCACTGGCTCATAGCAAACAACGCTTTAGGCGCCACTCATGTGTGCTTCAAGCACCAACCCACTAATCCAAATTTTTTCAAAAATTTCACAATATATTATTAATTCAATATATCTAAAATATCCCAAAATAATATATATTATCAAAGATGTATTAAATTAGAACTGGGTATTACATCTAAAGATGAAGTTTCCAACTATATATAGGATTAAAAAAGTTAAAGGAGACCAGATCACCAAGAGAAGTTATTTAACACAAATAAGCAGATCAGTAGCCACTCAACTAGTCAAAAAAGTCAACCTTTGAGATAAGAATTCACTTTAGTAGACTCAACCCAAAGGGTCACTCCTCCAAATTCCTCTCAATTCGGTAGATTTAGACAAATGTGTCTTGATTTATGGTCCAATAACCCATATTTAAAAGAAATATTAATTGAGTTCATATGGAAAAACTTAGACATCATAACTTTGACATCAGCAAACATGCTAGATATATCAATTGAAATAATGGCCCACAATTTGAGCCTTATTTTAGAGCATAGGTTGTTCAAGCAAAGAAAGATGAAATTAGTCTATAAAAAAGCTAGTCAGAGAATTGCATTATTCAAAATAGTTATCCAATGTCGTTATTGTTAAGAAGAGCAACGAAAAATGGAGACTGTTCGTCAATTTCACTTATGTGAATAAGGCATACATGAATGATAGCTTTCCATTATTAATGATTGACCAATTGGTAGACTTAATATGTAGACATCAACTACTAATTTTATGAATGCTTTATCTAGATACAACCAAATTTAGATGAATCCAAAAGATAAAAAAAAATGACCCCATTTATGATAGATTAGGAGGCCCACTATTACAAAGTAATACCATTTGGATGAAAAAATACCAAAGTGACAAATCCAATGTTAATGAACAAAATGTTCAAGGACTAGATTGAAAAAAAATATGGATGTATACGTAGACGACATACTCTTCAAAAGTATGTTAGCCGATAAGCATATTCACAAACTAGCTAAGACATCTGAGGTACCTAGAACACACCAGATGAAATTAAATTCGATCAAATGTGTGTTCAGGGTAACTTTCGATAATTTTTTGGGGTTCATTATTTTGCAGTGATAAATAGATGTGTACTTGAAAAACTATTTAATCCATAATAGATATGGATCCTTCTCGAATAATCAAAGAAATCTAGAAGTTAATCGAAAAGGTCACTACACTCTCGATTCCTAGCCAAATTTAATAAAAATATCACCCATTCTGCAAGATATTAAGAACGGTAAAGACCAACAACTTTTGATAGATGAAGGAGTGCCAATAGGCTTTTTGAGAGTTGAAAGAATATTTGGTAAATCTGTCTCTTTTGACCTATCATAAGAAAAGCAAAAAATTATATCTCTACTTTGCTATCTCAAAGATAGCTTTAAGCTCTATCCTGGCCAAAGAAGAAATAGGTATTCAACAGTCAGTATACTATATTAGTAAGATATTATCATATAAGAACGCTCAATACTCTCAAGCAGAGAAGATGGCCTTAGCCTTAATCTTCACCACAAAAAAACTCTGACTATATTTTCAAACCAACAATATTGTAGTCTTGACAAATCAATAATTAAAAGGAATCTTACAAAAACCTGAAATATCTGAATATTTGAGTAAACAGGCCATCGAGTTAGGCAAGTTTGATATAAAGTTTAGTGTACAACCCTCCATAAGGCAACAAGTCATTACAGATTTTATCTTTAAAATGACAACCCTAATATCAAAAGAGACAGTCAATCAAGTGGAATCAACCATTGAGAGAACATCACTTACATGGATGCTACATGTCGACGGAATATCATCATAATCTAGAAGCAAAGTTAGGATAGTGTTGACAACACCTAATGGATTCGAGATCAAATACTTGATGACGTGTGATTTTTAACCCATTAATAATGTGGCCAAATATAAGACTATGCTAATTGGCATGAAACTGGCAAGATAATACTCCACCAAGAACTTAATCATTTGTAGTGATTCCGAACTAGTTAACCATATCTTAGCTAATTTGAGGTATCCAACTCGAATTTGGTGAAATACCTTCTCAAGGCATGGAATTTTTTGTTATTCTTTGATAAGATTGAAGTCATCGATATATTAAGGAAAGATAACTAGAAGACTGATCAACTAATTAAAATTGCATCATCTGATTAGCTGGAACAGTATACTCAAGATTGAGAGAAATATGTTAAAAATAAAGTATAGATAAGCAACATAAAATATTCCAAATATCTAATGAGGTAACTTGGATGACCCCCATCAGAGGCACCTTGAAAATAGAGCACTTTTGGATAACTTTGTTGAAGCAAAATGCATTACTAAAACAGTCATATAGTACACTATTGTGGATAAAAAGCTCTATAGAATAGACTAATCAATTCCTTATATGCATTGTTTAACTCCCACAGAAGCTGCATTACATACAATTGGATCTCAGCTAACATAGCATCTGAATTAAGCAGCCATATCAATTCTAAAAAAATAGATCGATTGATATCAAAGTTATAAATATACAAATTTCATTCAATCAAAGGGATCGAAGATATATATAGTGAAAGAGCAAGTGCAAAGTCCTTGTCTAACGAAAGTCCTATCCAACAAATGTTATGGAGCTAAATCCTCCAAATTCGATTAAGCACTCTCTATAAAACTGATCCCTAATCCCTCTAAATCTTTAAATCTCTCTCCAAAATTAGCAATTATAGGAGCATTGACTTGCTCATCTTCATGGGAAGATTAAAGTTGAGAATCATGCTTATCCATCAAGGAGATAATGGGAATCCTTTCTTCCAAATTAAAGACAGGCATCTTTTCCAAGAATAGGGCACCTAAAGAGGTAAAAGCTTGGGTAGATCTATGAGAAGATCTCTCGACACTCCTCTCAACAACCTCAATGCACACAACATCAATAGTTCTGTCAATTTCATTGGCATCTAAGTGAGGTTCTAGTGTAGCTGTTGTCCTAACCTCAAGCTGACCAATATCAACATGTGGAGAAGAGTCAATAAAGATGTCACACCTTTTCCTTTTCAAGACACAAGATGGTAAATTGACAATGGCCTCTCCTCCTAATACAACATACCAATTGACACTGTCTAAATTATCCTAGGTTAGGAAATCACCAACCTAGTGTAACTTAGCTGCATTTACCTTGATGAGGTTCATTCGAGACTCAATGATAAAGCTCTCATTCTCAAGAATCAAACTAGATAACATAAAGTTGACATCACTCTAGTTATTAGAAAGGATTTAGTTGTTGGGAACCTTAATAAAAAGAATCTATCTTTTTAATTTTTTTTTGAATCGAGGTCCCTTCCACTTGTTTTAAATCCTTTCTTAGGGGGTTAGGGATGTCTATTCGCTAATTTGATTGAATTGAAAAGTTGTTTTAATTGTTTGGGCATCTAATCTATGACCTTGTCGATGGCAGAAGACACAGTACTACAATATACCTAATGGATTTGGGATGGAAACAGGTGACTAGAATTTCCAAAACCTTCTTTATTACTACAAATTCTTTGGCAAAAGGAATTTGGAGACCATCCTTTAAATGGGATTTGCAAATGTCGATGAAGTCATTTCATAGATAGCAAGTTCTCTCACTAGGTGAGGAAATTTTAGATGAAATAGCGAACGGAATATCATACCTATCACATATGTCCAACGCAAGGTCCACGGAAAGTGCAATAAGCAATTTCAATGACACCTTTGGAAATATTTTGTGGAGCCATTGAAAGCATATCAGATGAAGAGATAACAAATTTAGTGCTTAAATAAAAAACAAAGCGAGAGTACAATTAAGGTTTAGTGGAGAAGAAAATATTACAATTTAAAAGGGAATTAAAGTTGTAAATTATGCATTTGAGTCATCAATGCGGGTCCAAACGATGCTTCTCTTTGCTTTTTCTCATGCCTAAATGCCTTGTTTTAATGAATTTTGAAATAAAATGCAGTTCAAAAGCCATCTATCAAAGCACTAGTGGCACCACAAATTGTCCTTTCTCTTACCAAATAATGATATCGATGATGTCACTATTTCCAAACTAATTAATTATCGAAGATTCAATTCGTTTAGGAGACGGATTAGGTAAACAAAATGATTTAAAGTTATCAAATTAAAGGTTCCAATTTGTTAAAGGTTCAAACTATCAGAAAGCCGAATTAGCAGAGGTTGACTGTCAAAAGATAGATCTATTCACATGCTGAAAGAGCGACTCTTTTCCAAATAATAATCCATCAAATATGAAGGTATTAAAATCAATAACCAAAAAAAAAATATTTTTATATTCGAATAATTTTATTAATCTAAACTTTTAATAACTTATAATCCCAAATAGAAAAAATATAAATCCAAGAAAAAGGATTGATTAAAACTATGACCTGAATGAAAAAAATAAAGTCTATTCTTATTGATAATTTAACAAACATTGCATGTTCTTATATGACAAACAGGCAAATTGGCTAAATCCAAAAAGAGAAAAAATAATAAGTCTATCTGGTAAC
>JAOVVI020015287.1:0-11228 GCA_028571085.2 Nepenthes alata | reverse complement strand
GAAGAGAAAAATTTGAGTATCCGGTAGAGTGTTAAATCGTGTTTCAATATTCGTCGATATTTGATATGTTATTCTTAGAGTTGCAAAGAATATTTTTACCGATCATTTTCTATTTTTATACTTATTATTTGGTCTATTTGTTACAAAACGTCTAATCCTTATATTTATAGTATCTCTGAAATGAATACTTTTATAGTGAATTACTTTAGACGTATCTTCTCATTTTTAAGGAAAATTTTCAAGTTAAAAATCATTATACATAATTATATTTTTTATACTCACGAATTTGATCGCTAACGATTGACAGAAGGTTTAAATTTTATTCTGCTATACCAGATTGTATATCCGGGTCACAGGTACTGATGCGTACCTGGATCCAACTTCGAACAGATTCGGATTCTTCTGGATGGTTTGAACCGGCTCCGTTCATTGAGTACGAATCCTGCACACACCACTAAAATGAACAAGAGGTCAGCGTTATTGGCGAAAAGTTATCCCACCGAAAACACTTCGACGCTCAAGTCAGTAAAGCAGCCTCCGAAAGAATAAAACTAAAAAGCTTGAGAGTAAAACGGGAGAGGAAAGAGTGTATTTTTCCAAATGTAAGAGAGACGTAAGGCCTTTTTTGGATCTGAAAGGTGGGAAGGCAGAAAACGACCGTGAGGGCTCGTTCGTTGCCTTAGAGATTGTTTAAGATTCTGAGAGTCTGGCTACAGAGAGAGCTCGTTTCTCAGAACACTTAGGATTTTTCGTGTGATTGAATGCGTACCAGAAAGCCTGCATAGAATGGTGATTCTAGGGTATCTTTTATGGCTGAGAGGGTGATCCTTCATCTTTGGAAGACGCGATCCTCTCTGTCCATCTTGGCAGGCTTGCCTTCTCGAGCAGATGTCAGTTGCCAAAGTGGGAGTAATTGTTTCCTTGTGTGGCGGCCAACAGCTTTCCAAGTCTGTTTCCTTCATTCTCAACATATTACCGTTGGAGTGCCTTGGCGGGCAAGGAATTTGGAAAATCTGACACATTCCTTATTTGAAGGGCGCCAATCTTGTCAATATCCTTTCTGGTATAAATTGATATCATGAAAGATGTTTGGAAAGCTATGGTTGGCCATTGGATGAGTTATGGGCCCAAACAGAGTAGGCCCATTACTGTAGAAAGGCGTTTATGGGACCAACGTGCAGAGCGCAGATGATCAACGTCGGAGTTGACCGTCTGCGTGTTGGCCGCCTTCGTGGAGAACGAAGAAAGAGTAGCTAGCGATCCACTGATGGGCTGTGGGCTAGAATGGAATAGGCACATCACTGTAGGAAAGCCTATAAAGGTCCAATCGTGCTGCGCATGGCGGTCAACATTGAGTTGACCATCTGCGAGCAAGTTGGCCGCCAAGACGGTCAATGCAAACGTTGACCGTCTTGGGCTTTCTTGTTCCTGGGCCCGTCTTCTCACTAGGTCGTTAAAAATATTGACTAGCCTTCTTGGGCTTCCGTTGACCTTACTTTGGGCCAGCCCATTATTGGTGTACCCATCAAGAATTATTTTTTATATTTAGATACTTAAATTTGAAATAGAGAGTTATGATTTAATAACTTATGTTAATTGATATTTTAATTTTTTTAAAAATAATTAAATTATAATTATTTATTTAAAATAAATGACTTAGATCTAAAGAATAATCTTATATGTTTTTAAAGATATGAATGCTCCTCGATCCCTCAACCCTCACGATGGTGGTGATAATTTTTATCTAGAATGAATATTCTGACTTAAAATGGTAAATAAAATATCACAACCTCGTGGAAGTTTATAAAACTAGGGGACTTGCCAGAGAAATATCCGACCAACGTTCATAGCTTTTTGGGCAAGGGCGTTTGATAGTGTGACCATATAAATTTTAGAGGCATAATATTTTATGACATGTTCATTTTTGTTAAAAATTGGACATCAGTTAAATTGATTTTGTGTTGTTACTCCCATGTGGAAATCCTGAGGATTTGGACGGAGTACGAGGATGTTGTGTGCGACTAAGGTCCGCGGATTTGTACACTGAGTGTTTGCGGACTATACACAACATAAACACAAGGAATTCCGATTAACATTATTGATCGAAAGTTTTGGACAGATAGAAATAATCAGTCAACTTGTTGACCGATAAATTATATGTTCCAATCAACATTATACTGACCGGCTGAAAAAATGAGGACTTGTTGTATTTTGCCCAAGGATTGCAGAAGGACGTTCGATCAATCAACGTTGGTGTTGACCGACCAAGTGAAGAAGACGGTCAACGATGCATTAATCGGCTGAGAATAGAAATGCTGAACAACTGTGTTCTCTAAATAACGTATAATTGACCTTCCTGATTGGGAAGTTAGGAGACGTCATTCTTAGGAAGACAACAAGTCAATCTGCAAGGGTATGAATGTGCCGCCTGCTGTAGGACAGAGTGTGCGCCACCATTGTAGGCTTTGGGAGCTGTGCACGCAACCACCATGCTAAGTTGGTGGTTGCTCATTCTGTTAGAGGAGTATATATATATATATTATACTTAAAGTATGGTGTGAGATGTATGTAATATATGAGAAGGAGATAGGGTGAAAATTAAAGAAGAAAATGAGAGTAGTGAGTAAGCGAAATACAAAGTATGAAGCCTTTGTATTTCTCGTGCTTTGTTCTTTGATTTTTTGTCTCTTGGGCTTGTGTAGCCGTGTGGCTTGTGTAACCAATCTCATATAGTGGATATCATTTGTGGACTGAATATCTTGTAATTTTTTTATTTTAAAAGAATTTTTCACGTAAAATTTTTGGTGTTTTATTATTCTTCTTTTTTCACTCTTCTGTGTGTGTGTGATTATATGTATTGTTATTTAGCCGCCTCTTTTCTGTGCCAACAAGTGGTATCAGTGAATATGGTTGATAACTCTATCTAAATGGTATCATCTTCAAAGAATCTGCTATTTAGTATGGAGCAGTTCAACCGAAAAGGTAACTTCATCCTCTGACAATAAAGGATGAAGAATATCTTGACCCGAGAATGAACAGTGAAGGCATTGCAGAAGAAAGATGAGAAGTCGAAGAACTTGACCGAGAAAGAATGTCAAGACAAAAGGGATATTGCTAACTATACCATAAAATTGTATCTGGCGGACAACGCGCTCCAAGAAGTTTTTTTCCTGATAGACCCGACGGAGGTTTGGAAAAAGCTAAAAAGTCGGTATAAGTCTAAGTCCCTGACAATACGGCTATATATGAAGAATCAGTTTTATAGCCTATAGTTATCAGAAGGTGGGAGCTTTGAAAAATACTAAAACGAATTTAACAGGATAGTGACACAAATATCATCCATTGACAATGAGATCAATGAGGATGATAAGGCGTTGTTATTACTAGCATCTCTGCCAGCTTCATCTGACAATATCGTCACAACTTTATTATTTAGAAAGGACACGTTTAAATTGGACAAGGTTATTGATTCCTTATTCATGAATGAGTCAAGGCGTTCATAGGGGGTCTCAACCTTTTCACATTTTGAGGCACTTATGATCGAGTTCAAGGGAAGGAGTAGATGATGCAGCCATAAGCTTGGAGAGAAAGGTTACAGTTAATCTTAATCAAAGTATCAAAACCTTGAATGCCATCACTATGACAAGAAGTGCCACATCAGAAAGCACTACTTTAAATAAAAAATGTAAAAATACAGAGAAGGAGAAAGGAGAAAAGGGACGAGGAGAAGAAAAGTCCTCGATCTCAGTAGTCACATGAGGCGATTTCCTATTGATGTGTGGAGAAAATATGGCAAGTCTGACGGGCCATGAGTCTAGCTGGGTAGTTGATTTTGGTGCCTTTCTGCATGCCACGTCCAAGAGGGGACTGTTCACTTTGTATATTTCTAGAGATTTTAGAGTGATAAGGATAGGCAACAAAGAAATATCCCCAATTGTTGTGAGAGCTGATGTCGTACTAGTCACTAATAATGAGACTAAACTGTTGTTGAAAGATGTATGACATGTCCCTGACATCCGACTTAACATAATTTTAGCCGGCTGGCTTGATGATGAAGGATATTGTAATATATTTTGTGAATGTGAGTGAAAGTTGATTAGACGATCTCTAGTTGTCGCACATGGAAGGAAGCACTCCGGCCTGTATGTAATGAAGGCGTGTGCAGTGCCCAGAGACGTGAAAGCCACTACCAGTAAGGAGTCTGAGGATATGTGGTACCGTAGGTTGGGTCATATGAGTGAACACGAATTGTGTCATTTGGATAAGAAGGGCCTTATCCCAGGAGTGAAAGAAGACGGACTCAGGACGTGTCCTCATTGCATGGCCGGCAAGTAACTGAAAGTCTCGTTTCATGGAGACTCGTCCGCTACAAAGGTAGAAGTACTCGATCTGGTTCACATAGATGTATGTGGACCATTAAAGAGAAGTCTTTTGGTAGAGCCTAATATTTTGTATTTTTCATTGACGACTGTTCCAGGAGGCTGTGGGTTTACCCACTGAAAACTAAGGATTAAGTTCTCGATACATTTGAACAATTTTATACTCTGATGGAGTGTCAGATGATAAAGAAACTGAAAACCATTCAAAATAACAACGGAGGTGAATATATTAGTGCATTTGATACCTACTGCCGATCTCATGGCATTAGGTATTAGAAGACACCACTAAAAATACACAGTTAAACGGAGTGGTCGAGCTGATGAACCGTACACTTTTGGAGAGAGTGAGATGCATGTTTTTTGAAGCAAAGCTTCCTATATCCTTTTGGGTATAAGCACTAAAGACGGCGTCTTATGTTATCAATTGGTCGTCCAGTTTTCCATTGAATGATGAAGTGCTGAAGAAGAAATTATCGAGAAAGGAGCCCTCTTAAGACCATCTTCGAGTGTTTGGATGCAAGGCCTTTATTCATATTCTAAAAGATAAAAGAACCAAATTAGAGTCAAAGATGATGCAGTGTATCTTTCTGAGTTATGAGAAAGACGAATTGGGCTATAAATTTTATGACTCGAGTAAGAGAAAATTTATCCAGTCAAGGGATGTAACTTTCGTTGAGGATGAAATAATTGAGGACATTGATAAGAAGACCAAGTTTGATACTGGTCGGATGGACAAGGTGAGTGTTGAAGTAGTCAAGTTGTCCGTCTAGTACCTTTGTAGTATGAGGACAATGGCCTAGAAGTACCCGAAGACAATAATGAGGCAGTTACGGTGTCTGATAAGGACTAGGATGAAGTTGCTCCTCAATCGGCTGAGGAGATTCTGGTCTAACGATCTTTGAGGAATATCCGTCTGTTTGTCATCTAGTGAGTATGCCTTTCTTACTGATGTCCGAGAGCCTGAGACTTTTGAAGTGGCTATGAAGGTTGTAAATAAGGAGAGATGGGTGGAAGTTATGGAAGATGAAATAAGCTCTCTCCATAAAAATCATACTTTTAATTTGGCCGAACTGTCTAAGGGGCAGAGAGCTCTAACAATAAGTGGGTTTTCATTTTAAGACTGATAAAAATACCACGCAGTCAAGGTACAAAGAGCGGCTAATGATAAAAGGCTTTAATGAACGGATAGGAGTTGATTTTGATAAGATTTTTACCCCGGTGGTGAAAATGTCTTCCATAATGGTTGTTCTTGGCTTGGTTGCTACTCAGAATCTGGAGGTGAAGCAGTTAGATGTTTGGACGACATTTCTCCATTGTGATCTTAGGAAAAAAATTTATATGAAACAGTTGGAAGGATTTAATGTTAAGGGGAAGGAATGACTTATCCGTCGTTTGAGGAAAAGCATGCACGGTTTGAAGTAGGCTCCTAGATAGTTATGGTCAGTCAGGGGTACCAGAAGACTATTTGTGAACATCGTGTATTTACACAGAGTTTTTTCAAGGATGACTTTGTCATCCTTCTCATTTATATAGATGACATACTGATCATTAGACGCAATGGTACTCAGATAAATGAGCTGAATAACCAACTTGGACAGTCATTTGCCATGAAGAACCTGGGGTAGGCGAAACATATTCTTGGCGTTAGAATTATTAGCGATCGAGAGACAGTGAGATTGTGGCTATCCCAACAAAGTTACATTGAAATGGTGCTCTAAAGTTTCAACATAGACAAATCCAAGCCTATAAGCATACTGTTGGTAAACCACAACAGATTGAGCAGTCGCTAGTATCCGTCATCAGATGCTGAGAAAGTATAAATGAAAGGCATTACTTACTTATCAGCTGTATGGAATTTGATGTACACCTTGGTATGTACGAGGTCGGACATAGCACATACAGTTGGCACCGTCAGCCATTTTTTGTAAAACCCAGGAAAGAAGTATTGGTTCGCGATCAAATGGATAATGACATATATCTGAGGAACTTCCAATATGTGACTGTGTATTAGAAGTGACAATCCTCAATTGGTAGGATACTCAGATACTGATATGGCCATGGACATTAACTCCTGTAAGTCTACCTCAGGATACTTGGTAAAATTTGTTAGAGATGTAGTTTCCTCACAATCAAAGCTGTAGAAGTGCGTCGCCCATTTTATTACTGAGGCCGAGTACATTGCAGTGATAGAAGCTTGTAAAGAGATATTGTGGATAAAGAAATTCATCCAAGAATTGGGCCTCAGATAAAAAAAGTACAAGATACTCTGTAATAGTTAGAGTGCCATACATCATTGTAAGAATTTCTTATTCCATTCTAAATTGAAGTATATTGCTATTTGATACCATTGGGTGAGAAATGTTATTGAAGCGGGTTTGCTGTCATTGGAGAAGGTTGGGACTGAAGAAAATGATGTGGGCATGTTGACCAAAATTTTACCGAAAGGTAAAAATGAAGCTTGCTGCAGTTTGGTTAGGCTGATAGATTCTAATTTCTCACGATCGTGAGTGGACGTTTGTTGGGATCATTCCCGTGTGGAAGTCCTGAGGATTTAGACTGAGTACGAGGACCTTGTGTGTGACTAAGGTTTTTGGACTTGTGTATTGAGTGTTTGCGGACTTTGCACAGTTTAAGCATAAGGAATTCTGCTCAACATTGTTGACTGAAAGATTTGGACGGATAAAAATAACCAGTCAACTTGTTGGCCAGCAAATTATATGTTCCGGCCAACATGATATTGATCGGCTGAAGATATGAGGACTTATTGCATTTTGCCCAAGGATTGTAGAAGGACATCTGATCGGTCAACGTGAGCATTGACCGGCCAAGTGAAGAAGACGGTCAACGGGGAGTTGATCAACTGAGAATAGAAATGCTGAACAACTATTTTCTCTAAATGACATGCAATTGATTTTCCTAATTTGGTAGTTAGGAGACGTCATTCTTGTGTACGTAATCGCATGCTGAGTTGGCGGTTACTCATTATGCTCGAGGAGTATATATATATATTATATTTAAAGTATTGTATGAGATGTATATAGTATATAAGAATGAGATAGAGTGAAAAATAGAGAAGAAAAAGGGGACAGTGAGTAAAAATAAATAAAATAATTTGAAGCATTTGTATTTCTCGTGCTCTTTTCTTTGGTTTTCTATGTTTTGGGATTGTGTAATCGTGTGATTTATGTAACCAATCTTATATAGTAGATCTTATTTATAAATTGAGTGTCCCGTGATTTATTTCTTATTTGAAAAAAATTTTTTACGTAAAATTCTTGATATTTTATTATTATTCTTCTTTCATTCTTCAGTGTATGTGTGATTCTTTGCATTGTTATCCGACCACCCTCTTTCTGCGCCAACATTCTAAACGTCTTTAAGTATCGGGATCGATTTCGGAACCTAAATATAAAAATTATGCTAATGTCAAATATGCCGAACACAAGTAAGTCGTGAATTGAAAATGTTAAAATACAAATAAGTAACTAATAATAATATGTAACAATATGATATGAAAAAAAATTTAAAAGTGTATTTCTTTATATAGTAAATTATTTAATTTTTTATTAATATTACAATTTAAAGTAAATTCATATAGATTTTTTTAAAATTAAAAATATATAAAAATCTACACAATTCAATTTAAAATTTAACACTTAACCGCCGCCGTATCTGCCGCCGTGGCCAGCCGTGGAAGGCTCCCATCTAGCGGCCGAGCTAGACCACCTTGGTCATCTCTCCTTCTCTCTCACCTCCTTCAATTATTGATTTTCGGGGCCAAACAAAAAATGTCAACTTCAATCATGCGACCACCCCCACAAGAAAAGCATCTCCATCCAAATGCATCCCCCACCGGGTAGATGTTCCGGGATACTACTTTTCTTAAAATAAAAATGGTATTTATTTATTTTAAATTATTAAATTAAAATTTAATAATTATGATTAAAAAATAATAATAACTTAATTATTAAAATTTTTAAATCTCATGGTGATATAAGAAAAATAAATTCTACTTCTCATTAGAGAGAATTAGCTTTTGACAGGTTAAGGGTCATTGAATTCAAGATCTAAAGGCCTTTATTTTATATTATTAAAAATTTAAAAATATAATAATAGTTATTGGGTATTTTAATATTTTAAAACATTTAGAATAAATTATTTTAATAATATAATATAGCGATCATAAAATTTTAATGATCTAACGGCTATCAACGGGAGCCCTCCTATTGGTTTTCTGAACTTATGATCCACGAATGTAATGTTTACCATGCAAAGCGGCCCGCTGAATGCCTACACGGAGTGTAACACTGTGATTTTTATTCGACTCAATTTTTGATAAATTTAAAAGCATACGATAATCAAAATAAATCTAAAATCAACTAAAAATATGTAATATTTCTAATACATATAAATAAATTATATCATAGACATAAGGATAAAGCAATTGACCATTAATTTATGCATGAAATGCCTTTTTGGGTCTTACTTTGTTTTATTAGTAGTTATTAGCCTTTTAAACTCAAAAGAACTCATGGATCTTTGAATGCTTTGAAGCATCATAGAGGGTGCCCAATGGGGCCTTCGAGGGGCTTATTGTTCTTAAAGAGGAATTAGTTTAACTATTTTTAATTATAATCGTTTGATATTAATTAGACGATATTTTTTTTATGTAAGATATTAAATTTTTTAATAAAAAAACTTAACCATCAAATATTAATTGATAATTATATTAAAACAATTGAATCAATAAGTTTTTTTTTTAAAGGAATTGAGATTCTAAATCCCCACTAGGGGTAGTTTGGTGGGTTTGGAAAGCATACGGATTCCATGTGACTTTTTTCTTTTGTTGACATATAGTTTTATATTTCTTTTTCTAAAGTTTATAATTTTAGATAGGTGATTCTAACTAAATAATTTTTTAAAAAGAAATTAATTAAAATTAGTTATTATAAAATAATTAAATTATAAGTATCTATTTTTTGTTAGAGATGTAGAACCCAATTTCATACATGTTGGATGTAAATTTAGAGATGTAGAAGCCAATTTAGCTGCATGTAAAGCACAACCTCTGCGGCATAGCCTCAAAGCCGTTGGATGTAAATTTAACAATATATGTGATTTTATTTTTTTTAAAATTATAATTATAACTTTTTAATTAAAGTATCTAAATTGTTAGAATTGCATTCAACGATTCTATGACTGCAGCATCGAGGTGCAGCCAAACGGCATCGCAGTGCATACGACATTGTATGGCTGCCGTTGGATCTAATTCAATGGCCTCCATTAATCCTTTTATCTAAAAATTAAAATATTATATATTTTTTAAAAAAAGGTTTAAACAAATCTCAACCGTTGGATTTAACGGTTAAAATTTGTCTAGACATTTCAATTTTAAATAGGATGGAAATGTTGCGGCTGTGCATTTGTCGCTGTATTTTTGAGAGGTGGATTGAGGAATGTAGGTGCGAGTGTTGCGACGGCAAAAAGGCAGAGATGCTGTCGATGCGTCGGTGTTGAGGAGCTGTTGGTGACGACAGCTACCAAGGACGTCTTCGGCAACTATGTTTACATTTTTAATTTTTATTTAATTTTTGAAGTCGTCAACCGATGACTTTGTGGGTCAAATTGTTAACGGTTCAATTTCATTCAATTTTGAAATTGAACAAAATGATGGTCCACATTAATGCAAGTTAATAGTTGATAACGTTCCTTTTCATAATTCTCCATTAAATTATGCACGGCAACGCCTGTACAGATAATTGATGAAATTATCTGATAAATAGATGGTAATTGATTTTATTCCTGAGCTACTTCTCTGTAGAAATGCCATCAACAAAGAGAATCTAAGCTTGAAAGTTCAAAATCGGCAAAACAGATGTGAAGAAAATAAAGCAGGTAATGGCGGGAGATTGATGATTCTACATTTTATTCTACATTTTGATCTTTTTATGTTTGATTAGAATGTTTTAATTCATTACACAAATAGATCTAATGATGGCGCTGATATTGAGAAGCCGATGATGGCAACAACTACGGCGATTAGGCTTATATTTTTTATTTTTTATTTCATTTTTGAAGATCTAGTTGGGTTTTTTAGATTTAGGGCAACGACGACGTGGCTGACGTGCTATTGATGACGTCAATGCCGAGGAGCCAACGGCGGCAACAGCGACGGTGACCGAGAGCTAGGGTTTATTTTTTTAATTTTATTTTATCTTTGATGTCGTCAATTGACGACTTGGTGGGTCAAATAAACCTAACGACAATGTCGATGCTGAGGAGCCGACCACGGTAGTGGCGACTAAGAACGGCGGCAGCAACTAGGTTTAAAAAATCAGAAGGTTTATTTTTAATAAAAGAAAAAAAATGGTAAAAAATGATTGAGATTAATGAATATGGCGCAGCCTTTAAAAAAATAATAATCATGAAAAGGGTTTTTTTTTTAATAAAAATAATAATAGCCGTTAGATTAGATCCCACAATTGAAATCATATACGCTACTTAGCCTAGGCGCAGCCCCTCTCTTTCCTTATAAATACACTCGGGAAACAATCCCTGACAATTGCCTTCATAAATTAACCGAGAAGCCTTCAAGCTCAAGTAACTGATCAATCTGCAATAATAACTCGCTGCATGATCTATCACAGAGTGGCTTCCCTGATCGATCACCATCATATGCATAATTTATATGCAGAAAGAGATAAGAAGAGGAAAAGAATGGATCAACAATATCAGGCAGGTAAAAACGAAGTTTCAGAATTTTTTGAGCTTCTGAAGAAGTTGGCCAAGCTCCACGTCTCATTCTATGTGTTTTCTTTCTTTGTTGTGGTGAATTTTGCTTTCTTTTCT
>JAOVVI020015286.1:0-11228 GCA_028571085.2 Nepenthes alata | reverse complement strand
GGATTGGGAAAACCTTAATCTGCACAGCATATATACATACACAAGTTCATGTTCTACTATGCGTATCTTTTATTACCTGAATATATACAACGGATAGTTCTTTTTTTTTCCCCAAAATGCCCCATCATATGTCTCTTGAAAGCTTTCTCCAAATTAATAAAACCATATAATGGTCCCTTTGTCTTTCCGAAAATTGCTTCAACAAAAACCCTTATGTTGTCTTCTCTTTGTCCTTTAAACCATCAATCTGTCGTGGCAGAACAAAAATTAATTGAAAATCACTGCACACATGCTATATCCTTCCCTCATTTCTTTTTCCCCAATCATAGCCTCCATGCATGCTTTTATGCCCATTTGCATCTACTCCAACATGGGTATCGAGATCTCTGCCTATAAAAATTAACTCCCTTTGTGGAGTACTCTCTTGGATCACCTCATCCTATTCCTCTCACAATTTCACATTCAGTTGTTCACATAACTCCACCGCGATGCAAAATTACTAATGCTACTGAGTTTGTTCTTCTATCACCAAGTTAATAGCCAAAATTCTTCCTGCTTCTCTTCACTATCATTACTCTCCTTCGACTCTTTATCCATATTTAACTCCATTCCCGTTTCATCATTCCCAGAGTACAATAATTTGTAATTGGTTCTTTCTATGCCATTGATTATCTCTCCCACACACTTACATTACCTGTAGGCACGTTATATTAATCCCTCTTCTAATCACAATATATTCTATCTTCATTAGCTTACCTATCAAAGTACCAAATTTCAAGTTCCCAATCAAATATTGTTACTTTGGACTATAACTGCAATTGTTCATCACATGGTAGCCCACACTGATTTTGCACTGCACTCAGGCGACAATGCCATGACTCTATCTAATTTAACAGTGTAATCAAGCAACATAGTGCATAGCAAGTTATGCTCAAACAATAATATTCTTAATTCTCAAAACCAAGCCAAATAATTTATTTTTTTTTTATCTTGGAAAAACATGACTCTCATAATTGCTATATTATACTTCTAAACTCCCTTTAGAATGTATTTTGATGAGCCTGTGTGAGATTACTCATGAACATATTAATGAGACTCCCCAAAAAATTCATAAGCCAAGCTTTTGGCTGGATGTACTTGGCCTATATTTGTCCCTGAAGTTCCAATTTGCACAAAACCTTATTCATGTCTGATATTAGTACATATCACCCAATACGGCCGGTACTGATGCAAAAGCAACCAATGTCAATACCAATATAGATATTTTTTTCCATGATGGTGTGCATATGTCTATAATTCGCCTATGAACTAAGACATCTTGCTTGGTAAAAGAAAAAGGGAAGGCAATGTTATAAAATGAAATAAGATCATAATCCCCATTGGAGGAAAGTCATCTTTCTTTTATATGCAAGTTGCTGCTAATGTTCAATTAAAATATGAAACTAACCTTTGAAGCGAATGTCCCTTGTGGCCAATTGAGAAGCCCTGCCACCATTTGCCCCGTTTGGTTGCAATCATCATCAATGGCCTACCCAACAAACTATCTACTGTTAATAGACATCAAATCCATTTAATCCACAACAAAAGAAATAAAACTAGTCACAAAAAACAACTAAATTTACAATTACCTTCTTGAAACTAAAAGTAATAATAAGGAAATCAAAGAAATAAAGATAAGAAAGAAGTAGAAAAGACTGAGGCAGCATGGGTATGGGTTCTCATAATTCACTTCGGGAATAGGATCAAACTATTCAGAGTGTGGAACTAGAACCCAAAAGTGATCCTAAAATAAAAAACAGTGAATTTCATAATTCAAAAATATGGAACCGTATGTCCAGTAACCCTAAGGATGCTCTATTCCAATCAGGATTTCCTTCACTTGTTTGCAATGAGCCCAGAACAAACTCATAGTCAAATTTACAATTAATATTTGGATTAAAACAAAATTAGTAGTCTATAGCAACAAGCCGGCCAAAATCAAACAAACCGAATGTTCACTAGTTTAGTTTAAAGGTTCAGCTATAGAGTGAAAATAGCAGCAATCAAAGATGTTGTAATTTGGACGCCCCGATGGCACCAGACAGTAAAACAGTAAATTTTCCCCTAATTACAAGAGCCAAAACCAAATAACAGTCACACAAGAAGGAAGCCAACCAATCAAGTGATGGAGCTTCTTCAACTTCTATGAACCAGTTTTATTAACCTGCAAAAATTCCCTGAAATTGGTTTTAATGGTCCTTTGCCTCAGATGTTTTGAAAGAATGATACAATTATCCGAAAGTCAAACAGGTCATGGTGATGTTCTTTGATACTACATATTGCTCTTGGACCACATAACAAGCATTCAGTAACTATAAATCTGCTTCCATGCACCAAAAAAATAATATCATTAATTTTCTGCCATGAACATTTCGAAAAGGTACTGCCAGATGATATTTTAGAATACAGAAAAAAGGAGAAGCTTCCATTAAAAATCCTTTTTTGAAAGGCTGACGTACAAGATAAGATGATACCAACTGTCCTCTAAAATTCAGATTTCTATCTTCTACTTTTTGTTCAATTTGGTACACATCATCAAAGCCCTAAGCTTAAAGTCATCACCCAGTGTCCAGACACGTTACCCCTAAAAATATTACACAACAAGGCACCAATAAGTTGTTTCAGTGCCCCATCACAGTTAAAAAGGACCAAAATTCTCAACATTATTTCTATGACCCACTTCAGAGAGTACACCCCCAGAACAAAACGGATTGACCCTGATCTCTGTTGTAAAAAAGGTAATGACATCTGGAGAACCAAAATAAACATTTTCCTCATTTTCCTCCTGTATCTCCAGTTTGGTGTCATTGAGGAAGAGAGACAAAAGTGAGGATGACTTAGTAATAGATATTTCTTAGAATTCAGCCATTAGTAACATATATTCATATTAATAGCCATCCTGACATGGTGCTTAAGTAAAAAACCCTAAAACTAATCCCAAGATAAGGAAACCTCGTTGAATTCTACACTGTGTAATACATTAATACCGGTCCTAGAGCCATATGTTGCTAATAAACAACAAAAATACCCCCCCCAAATAAAAAAGGTGACCAATAATTACAAGATTCTCCAAACATCGACTTCAGGTTGATATTGCATTTCAATCACAATCCAGCTACCACAAGGAAAGCAGCCAGGCTAGAAGTTCCAAGGTGAGGCTAAGCCACACAATATCAAACTGAAAACTTTATGAAGGGAATTTAAAACCCCAAAATTAGGTGGTAGAAAAACTCATCTAGCATTCACCAACTTGCCAAAATCTATGGATATATAAAACATTAGACCAATGCACGAGACTCCAACAATGTGAGGTTTAGAGAGGATAACATGGCCTAACCCTATGTTGCAGATGATTATTTCCACAATGGGAATATGTGATCTTCAAATTATAATGAAGCAATCTCACCATTTTAAAATTTGATATTGATTTTTCAGCTAATTCAGTAATTAAAATCAAGAAATGCTAATTGATGTGAAGAATGATTCTTTAGTTTTTTTTTTTTCCCCAAATTTGTCACAAATTCACAACAAACTGCATCCCACCATACTCATATTAAAATAAACTGCACCAAAAAGAAATAGTTGTTCAGTTTTTCATTAATAAAGTAATTTGAAATATTTATAAATATAATTCATGTACCTTCAAACAACCATCACTAAGCATATATTATATGAAAAAGGTACATGTATAAATAAATATCATGACATAAACTGATAAGGCTTATGGTTAGGTTCTATTTCTCAAAAAGGTCAGCCTGAATCAAACTGAATTCAGACTCAAACAAAACCAGAACACAATTGAAAGTTTGGTTCTGTTTGTTTTGGGTTGTGGTTTCAAAAAAAATGCATGCTGCTACTACACATTCTATTCTTTCCAGGCAATAAGCTTACTCTTTGCCTAGTTAGTCAGTAACACGGCTTTGAAATGCAGAAATGCACTTATCTAGTTAGCTTGCTCAGATAGCTAATGATGGTCAAACCTTGAGTTTGCTCCCAATGGCCTCTAGTTCAAGCCCCCAGCTTCAATGAAACAACGATACTGAAATGAGATCATGTGTTCAAGGTTTATTCCGATCCCTCATACATGAATGGCGAGGAATATGAGGTTCCTCGATAATAGAAAAAATAGCAGTACACTTCTTAGCCAGCAAAGAAAGGGAGAAACCAAAGGCTCTCTTGAAATAATAGGGCTAAAATCTATTAACTTTTTAAGGATAAAATTAGAAATCCAATTGATTTCCATTAATATCTTCAACTTCACCTCTGTCACCACAAATATGGGGGGCAACAAATATGAACGATCTGAGGCGAATTGAGGCAAATGAGTTACCTGTTCTCACCTCCATCTACCACATTAAGAACAATCTATTAATTTTTGAATGATAAAATTAGAAATCCAATTGATTTCCATTAATATCTTCTACTTCACCACTATCACCAGAAATATGGGGGGGAACAAATATAAACGATCTGAGGGGAATTGAGGTAAACGAGTAACCTATTCTCACCTCCATCTACCACATTAAGAACTCTCCCAGACATGCTTATTTCTCTCCCCTTCTCAATATTCACCTGGATTCCCTCCCCAACATTCACCATAATTTTGAAACACTGTAAAACGATCACACATAGCTTTTAACAATCAAGACACCAACAACATCCCAGTTTTATTGAAAATTTCATAAATAAATTATAATTCAATTCTGAGGTCTACATAAACAGATTTTACAGTATCAAAAAGGGAAATTGAAATACTAAGATCTGACAACATTTTCAACTCCAGCCGTCCAAAAAGCGAAATCCCAAATTGCAGAAGCAAACTAGATGGACCTGGTTAGTGAGAATCAGAAGCCCCGGTTTTTCACCTTCAACAATAGCTTACAGCAACTTTGCAACAGTGAGTGGATAGAGATTAGCCGTCAACTCCACATGAATGGCCCGATCGACGCCCATGGCAAGACCAGTGCACAGAGTATCGACACCATTATTGTAGCATTGTCCCTGTTCTCACCTTTCTTTTATTTGCACAAGGGTAAATCCAATGTACCAACATTTTGGGATTGGTAGCAACTCAATAAGAGCCTGTTGCCCCAGTAGGGGTATGATGACTTGTGTAACCTCTTAAAGCGGACGTTTGACCCCTATTTACCTTCTTCTAACCGGTGACAAAGGCTTCTTGGATTCGGGCCACACCGAATGCTTGATGCAAAATAGTAGGATTGAAGAGTCTAACCGGGTACTTGATTTTGTCTTGAAGACCTCCCAAAAGAAAGTTCAGCTTTGTTTGCGTTGAAGCACCCCTCAGCCAATTGGTGATTAACTTGAACTGAGTCTTGTAATCTGCTACGGCCCCTAATTGTCTAAGTTTTTTAGCAACTCCATAGGGTCATCATAGGACATTCTACCAAATCATGTTAGCAAGGTCTGTGAATAAGTTTTCCAATCAACAAGCTCTCTAGCTTCCTCCGCGCCTTGGAGCCACACAAGTGCTTCCCCTTCCATATAAAATGATGACAGTAGCAGCTTTTGATTATCTGGTGTTTGGTAGAGCCGAAAATACTGCTTGGCCATGTAGATCAGCCCATTAGCGTTCTCAGCATTGAACCATGGAAAATCAATTTCAACACTCCAATGTAAGTGGATTCCTTGTTGCGCCTCTCACTTGGATCTGTGTTGCAGTTAGAGCTAAGGGTTGAACTGCAGGAGCTGTTGAATACAAGCAGAACTAGTGCTCATTTGTTCAATAAGTCCTGCTACATTTTGCTTTACCCTACCCAATTGTGGATTGATGCCCTGCTCAAGTGAGTCGGTTAGTTGGTTGCTACTTTGCTCGATTTTGTTGAGCCTTTGAATTAAGACTGTGACAGACTTGATCAATTGGTTCATGCATGTGCCTTCAGCCATCGAATGACTCTGATAGCGACGAACAATGTGACCCTTTTTATATTTTCTCTGGTCTGGTTGAGTCCAAGAAGCTTGATGCTTCTTGGTATGAAGATGGTGGTAATTCAAGCAAATACAGAAAATAGCTCAACTAATTCGTGAAGGAAGAAGGTTTCCCAAGAAAGTTTTCTCACTATTTTTTTCTCTTCCATTCTAGCTATTGCAACCTTCTATTTATATCTATTCAATTTTCTATTATTCTAACAGCTTGATTCTCTCTAACATAAATAATTGAAGGAAACTTCTCGAGATGCTCTTTGCTTTCCTGGAATAATGAATGGAAGAGATGCCACCAACCACGTGCCAAACACCTGCCATGGTAAACCTATGGATTATCTCTGTCATGTGCCCTCATCTATCACCACCTATTTGCCACCTAAGGCCAAATGGATGCCCCTGATTTCTTACCAATCGACAATCGAGATTCCGCTTGGAATGCAGCTGTATTCCATACTCTGCTTCCTTCTGTCACGCTGCTGTTCACTATCATTTCTCTGCTGTCTGCTGCTCAGACAGCCACCTCCATCTTCTTTCTGATGTACGCTACTGCACTCCATCACCTTCTTCCTTCTATTGTTCCTCTTTATTTCCCTCTCTACAGCATTTCCTCACTCTGTTGCCCTATTACCACTAACACCTGTTACGTTATTCTTCTCAAGAATTTAATCAAACAACTTCACAATGGAATATACCCTTCTCACAATCCCTATCCTTATGTGGCTGTAAGATTGCAAATTGAACATAACTAGGGATGGCTCTTCTTTGCAAGTCCTGGATTTTTTTCTCTAAAAGTAGGATTCAGGACAAAATTATCTACCTAAACCTAAAAAACACCCACTATGAAAGGAATCTCCACACCATGGTGTCCAGCCTCATAATCTCTCTTTAAGAGGGGAAATTACACATCTGAAGAGATGATGTTTCCATATCCAACCTGAAAAGTAATAAATCCAGACACTTTGGAGTATATTCCAAAGAATCTCCTCATGAAGCCTCCTCGAAGCTAAAGAGGTTCACCTGTTGAGATCTTTCAAAACTGCTTCAGCTTAAGAGAGCTTTATTAAAAATGGTCGTGCCTATGACCCTAGTCCTCCTTCAAATTTGAGAGATTAACGTCATAAAGAGAAATTTGTCATCCTTAACCCAATATTTTCCGAAAACATCTGCATTGAATTTTCCGCAACAACCTAGCATTTCCACTGAGGATTTGGAAGGAAGGCCTGGTGCAAACTCAAAAGTAAAGGTTTCTGTTAGAAGCTCGTTCTTCTCCTAGACAACCAATGTCCTTCCAAACTCTTTACAATGGACTCCCAAAATCTTATTTCTTAAACTTGAGCTTCCCAAATAGGGGTGTGCACATTGCAGTTTGGTACAATTTGATGCAATCTCACAACAAACTGCATCCCACCATACTCATATTAAAATAGATTGCACCAAAAGGAAAAAGTAGTTGTTCAGTTTTTCATTAATAAAGAAATTTGAAATATTTATAAACATAATTCATGCACCTTAAAATAACTATCACTACGTATATAGTATATGAAAAAGGTACATGTATAAATAAATACCACGACATAAATTAACAAGGTTTATGGTTAGGTCCCATTTCTCAAAATGGTTAGCCCTAATCAAACTGAATTCGGACTCAAACAAAACTGAAACACAATTGACAGTTTGATTCTGTTTTATTTGTGTTGTGGTTCAAAAAAAAACATGCATGACGCCTCTCCAAATTCTTTTCTTCCCAGGGGATAAGCTTACTCTTTGCCTAATTAATCACTAACACAGCTTTGAAATGCAGAAATACACTGTAACTAGTTAACTTGCTCGGACAGCTAATAATGGTCAAACCTTGAGTTTGCTCCCAATGGCCTCTAGTTCCATCCCCCAGCTTCAATGAAACAAGGCTACTGAAACGAGATCGTGTATTCAAGGTTTATTCCAGTCCCTCATACATGATTGACGAGGAATATGAGGTTTCTTGATAATAGAAAAAATAGCAGTACACACCTTAGCCAGCAAAGATCTAATTGATTAGAAATCTATTAGAAATAATAGGGCTATTATTATTAATAATAGGGCTCTCTTAAAATAATAGGGCTAAAATCTATTAACTTTTTTAGGATAAAATTAGAAATCCAATTGATTTCCTTTAATATCTTTTACTTCACCTCTGTCACCACAAATATGGGGGAAAATAAATATGAACGATCTGAGGGGAATTGTGGCAAACGAGTTACCTGTTCTCACCTCCATCTATCACATCAAGAACACTCCCAGACATGCTTACTTATTTCCCTTTCCTTCCGTTCTCAATATTCACCTGGATTCCCTCCCCAACATTCACCATGATTTTGAAACACTGTAAAACGATCACACATAGCTTTTACCATTCAAGACACCAACAACATCCCAGTTTTATTGAAAATTTCAAAAATAAAATATAATTCAATTCCAAGGTCTACACAAACAGATTTTACAGCATCAAAAATGGAAATGGAAATACTAAAATCAGACAACATTTTCAACTCTAGTCGTCCAAAAAGCGAAATCCCAAATTGCGGAAGCAAACTAGACGGACCTGTTTACCGAGAATCAGAAGCCCCGGTTTTTCAACTTCAACAATAGCTTTAAGCAACTTTGCAACAGTGAGTGGATAGAGATTAGCCGTCGACTCCACATGAATGGCCCGATCGGCGCCCATGGCAAGACCAGTGCGCAGAGTATCAACGCACTGAGCGGGACCCATACTCACCGCTACGACCTCCGACGCCAATCCTGACTCCTTAATTCGAAGAGCCTCTTCTAACGCAATCTCGCAGAATGGGTTCATCGACATCTTCACGTTGCTCGTCTCCACACCGCTCTGAATCCAAAATTCACCACTGAGGCTTACATTTAAGGTAGTAAAATTAACCATGTCCTGATTTGTGAATTCTGGGAGAACGAATCATTACCTTGTCGGGTTTTACGCGAATCTTGACAGCATAATCAACAACTCGCTTAATTGACACCATTATCTTCATCATCCGCAGTCTCTCTGAGTTGTTCTCAGAGAAGTTTAGGATTTCACGTCGCGAATTTCAGCAGCTAGTTTGGCCGCAAGGGGATTCGAAGGCAAATACTAACTACATAATCTCATCAGGTATATTAATATTACTAACATTTAGTTTTTATAAGGCTAATTTTCACATTTTAATTTTAAATATAATAAAGTATTTTTCTAACATGTGTCTTAAAATACTATTTTAACAAATGTGAGTAAATGATTGTAAAAAAAATTATTTTATATTGAACATTGATTAAATTATAATTATATATTTAAAAATAAATAATTTAGATAAAAAAATGAGTCTTTTTTTAATTTTTTATAAAGAGGAATGTCTCTTCAATTCCCACAATACAATAATAAATATTATATTATAATATGTATAATTTATTAAATTTAACATTAGTAAAATGTTATTTTACTCAGCTCAATTGAAGCTTTTGTTTTCTATTGGAATTAGGTACTCATAGCAATCAACTAAGTGATTTTACTAATCATAAATTATATCTAATAATACATTATAATTGTCTCAGTAATATAAATGAATTGACCATATGCCTAATGTATAATGACTTTGAATAAATGATTCATTTGTTTATTGTTTGGATCAAGTAAAATTTAAAAGAAATAAAATTAATAATAAAAAATAAAAAATTTATTTCTCTTAAATATAAATATTCTAATATATTTTTTTGTATTGTATATTCTCTTCTAATTTTTCATTCAGTTTGAACAGAACAAAAGTATTTTTATTTAATTTTAATTTTCTTTTCTTAAAATTTGTTTGAATCCAAACAAACCCTTAATAAATTAAAAACTCATTCTTTATATACATCTTACTTTGGGCAATGAGTTCTAAATTATGAGAGGATTGATCATTTAAAATATCTCTCTTTCTATTAGAAGCAATAAACATTTCACTAATCATTAAATTAACTCAATATTTTGAATTGTACCGATAATTAGCATAGTATATTCAAGTATTAAATATGATATATATCTAGATTTGAGTTGTTATACGGATTACGATGCCTTATGATCTTTCACGACTGATTGAATTGAGGCGAGTCCGATCTCTATTTCAATTAATATGGATCCTATACAACACAATGAATAAATAAGAAGTTAAAAAATTAACAAAACTTATTATCCAGTATATACTTCGATACTCAAGTCAGAAATCTTTTCACAAGAAGAAAAAGATAAAAGATATAAGGTGCAATGATACACAGATAAGGAATTAAGAGTGGCAATGGAGGTCTTGGCTCCGGCAATTGCGCTCGATTGGGAGCAGATTTGAAAGAGAAAGAAAGAGAGAATTCCCTCTATGAACTAGTGGCTTCAAGAGCAGGTGAGAGCTCTTTGTTCTTTCTGTGCAATTGAGGATAATGATAATTCTTCTTTCTCTATCGAGGGTGAAGGGGTACTTGTAATATTTTGCCGATTCAATCTGACTTAAGCGCCAAAGCTAGTAATAATTACCCTGTAAGGATTCGTTGCGCTATTTAGGCAATTCTAGAGGCCAATAATGACAGTTGTTCTTTTCGGGCAGTCGCGTGATCATTGGCAATTCTTCCAGAACATTCGCCAAACTGCCTCAACAATTATGGCAAGTGTCTTCTGTATACACGCACTGCTTTAATCAGGTTGTCGGTCGCTGAATTGAACGGTTCCCTGCGAGACGATTGGCCGGCTTATATAGAATTGTTTGTTGGGCCTGATTGTCTCTACCTGCCCATCATGTGTTGAGCTACAGTTGAGTTTGTCGCGACGCCTTCTGGACTTCGCACCTCACAAGATCTCGTTAGGCTTCAGTCTCCATGGCATATTGATGGATAGGTTCAATTTTGGGTTGGCCCATAAGATTACAAGACCGATTAGAATATATTTTCATAGCATCAAAGCAAAATATTTTACTCGTAGATGTGTATCAATCCTAATAATCATTTTTACAACTCTCATATGAGAATTTTGTTCAACGTAAGCAAATATTCCATTCAAAAGTGGCTCAGTTAAATCAACTTAGTAAACTTAATTTTTTGTCACGAATTCGAATCAAATAGGTCAATTTAAATAATTAATTTTAATTTTTAAAATCTAAAATCCTAAATAATTTTAAATAAATAATACTAAGTCCCAAAAATTTGGGTGTGATAACCAAAATAAACGACTCAATATAATTCGAATCCTCACATGA
>JAOVVI020015285.1:0-11228 GCA_028571085.2 Nepenthes alata | reverse complement strand
GCTTGGCGGCTCGATCGGCTCATGGGCCGGCTCAACGGCTCATTGGGCCGGGCTCAGTAATTGGGCTGAAGCCCATATCCTAATCTTAACTAAGAAATTCAAGATTACAATTATAAACCAATCATAGATAGGATTCTGAAGAGGATTGATGCTTAGAAGAATAAGTTATTTTTCTTTTGTGGGTCTTACTCAATTAATTAGATCTATTCTTTTTGCCAGTTATGTCTTTTAGGCTTCAATTTTGCTTCTTTCGGAGAGAGTTCTTAAGTAAGTAGTTCTCTCTTAGGCATAGGTCTTCAGGTATCTCCTATCGATAAAAATTATTCAGTTAGCTGTATACTCTTTTAAAAAGAAGGGTGTCATAATGTTTATAATTTAGTGGCTAGTAATCAAACTCTTATAACTTAGCACTTATGATGTTCTTTGTACACGTCAAGAGACTCTATAAATGATGATTAATTTCATAAATTTATACCCAATAATAGGTGTTCTTGAATCATTAAATTTTCCATGATGAGCTTCGAAACTCAAGGAAGATTCCGGTCTTCAAAATGATACTTTTTTTCGCACATATCTTATATTACTGGAGATGACACTTTCGCCTGATTATAGTACAACAATTGAATCCTCTTGGTATCTTAGGTAAAATCTACCTAAATCTGGCATGATCCCTAATAAATGGATGAATGATATAATCTTTGAGAATATATAGTGTTAGCCCAATAAACATGATCATTCATAGACTAAAGTTACAGAGTATGTGTCATCCTATACTGTAAATTCTTTCTCATTCGATGAGGTGGTTTGAGATCTTTTATCTAATTTCTCATTCTCTATTGGGTTAGCCCTTTCTTTCTTTCTTTCTTTTGATCTTGTTAGTATGTAGATTTCATAATATATATTGGTCTAGGAGTCAAATTATATTTTTGCATATGCTTTCATTATTTGGCTAACTATATCAAAGCACCTAGGCACATGTGATAGAGTGACAATTCACCAACTACAACCTGTTGTGTTCTTTGTGTGGTATCAATGCACCTAGGCCCATGTGATAGAGTGATACAATTTACCAAGTACAACATGTTGTGTTCTTTGGTGCGGTATCTATCAGAAATCACAAAATATCTCTTTTTTATGTTTGTGATTTTTCTCGCTCAATTTGGTCCAAGCTTTGTTGTAGGATAAGTTGTACCCAGCCAGTTCATGATTGATTCATGGGAATCAGTAGAGCCAGTATTAGATGAAAGGGGAAGAATATGATATGATTATCCTTAGAACAATATTAGCAGCTACAATTGATTATATTTAGCACATGCATAACAAAGTTATATTTAAAAGAGAATAGATTTTGGACACTTAATAGCCTGAGAAACTTATTTTTCACATTGTTTGTGATGAGCTTGTGCTAATGGTATTTCCTACCACAGACCATTCTCGATTTATTATTCGACGTTGGAGAGTCCCTCTTATTTGTTACCCTTGATTTCGTATTTTTGTATTCCTAGCTCTAAGGTGGTTGGACGATGATCATGAGAGGGAGTGGTGTATTCATTCTTTCTTTAACGGACTACTCTTGAGTAGGGCTCCAGAAGTTGACCCATGTTGGTACCTGAACCGTATATTTATATAGTTTTAGATTTGTATAATATTATGATATTATTACCGTGTATAGTTGAGTCATTTAGGATATGTAAGAATATTCTAATAAATTTTAAAAGAGTATAGATATGTCTCCATTTTAAATATGTAGATATTTTAATAGAATACTCTAAAATAAGAAAAATAGTGGAGAATTCTAAAGGGAATATCTAAAAGGAATATCCTAGGAGAAGTCTAGAAGTTCCATTCAAACTATCCATATGAGATAATCTTGACCATTGATTAAAGAGGTAGATAAGAGAAACTCTACTATTATAAAAGGAAGGGGACTCATTTGTAGGACACCCATTTCTCAAATAATACAATATCTACATTATTTTATACTCTTTTTTGTACTTTTTAGCTTATTTCTTAGTACTCTATCTTACTTTTGAGCCAATAAATTTATATCTAAGTATGAGATTCACATAATTTAGTAAATTTAAGATGATGATAATGTTAAATAGTATATGAATAAACTAGTTAAAAATGTTATCTCGTGATACCAGACTCATATTTTACTTGTTGCTTGTCATTAGGTGTGATAGTTGGCGCCTGAATTTTGTTTTGCTTTACTCATCTATTCCTCAATGATTGAATTTCGGCGACATTGGGTTGAATTTTTACTTGATTTTTAAACATTTTTAATAGAGCTTTTTATATATATATATTGATTCTTTACTGAAAAAATATCAATTTATCATTTACTATATAATTTTAAGTTATTTTTTCAACCATTATTGCAAAGTAGAAGTTATTTTTAGAAATATTTATTCAGCCTAATAATTTTATATTTTATAATATAAAAAATCAAAAATTTAAGACAGTGAAACAAAAATTATTAAAAAATTTTTTTTAGTCATACTTAAAATACATTTAAATAATACACTAATTATTTATTTTTTTATTTTTATATTTATATCATCAAGAGTGTTTTAATGATAGTTAAAGAATATCACCCTAATTTCACTCATTAAACATATATTAAGTGAAATTGGAATTACAATAAATATGTATATAATCATAATGGTTGCATAACTGAATAAACTTCGGAATAGGAAGGAACGAAATTAAAAGAAATGAATAAAACATCAAATGCCAACTTTGCCTTCAAACTCTCACCCGGGTGAGACAACATGGTAAACAAACCGAACCCGTAACAATACGGATCAGCCACGTGTCATAGCTCTGATGAGTCAGCAAGTTTTTCCAGACATTGGCTCATTTAATCGGCTTTTGTCCACGTCACGTCGTTCTCGAAGATCCAATGGCATACCTCAATCTTACCCGGACCCGACCCGAGTTCCAAGAATGCCCCGTGAGTTGCGCTCCATGCTGAGGTGTCCAGGTGACAGATGGCAACCCCATGGTTGATCTTAGACTTACGTATCGGGTCAAGTATATCCGCCTCGTAGACCCGAACCTTCGGAACCGAATGGCAGTAATAGAGTAGATACGGGTACAAACTCTGATGACAGGACACTGACGTGGTGACATCTCCACCGTTGATTCCCCTTACACTTCCGATCATGATTGTATTCTTTGATCCGTTAACATTTTCCGTGGTTCTGAGCTCCGGGGAACTCCCAAGCACAGAGACGGCGAAGTCTATCATGTCCTCGGCTGAACCGACACACCGCTTCGTCTCGCCTCGACTCGGCGGCCTCTCACACTCCTGCAGCGCTGAGTTTATGATGCTCTCCATGCTCGAGTTCTCCAACGCGTGAAAGATTTCCTTCGTCTCAGCAACAGTCGACGACGAAAATGGTATTTTCGACGCAATCGAGCGAGGCAGAAACGATCTCTGAGGCATCTTATCTCTAATATCAGGCATCGGTATCACGACTCCAGTCTTCAGCATCTTCTCCCTGAAGAATTTGCCGTGTTCAACCCATCTGTTTACGGTTTTTCCATGGCCAGCCAGCCGGGCTTCAATGTCGCTGCTAGTGTTCATATACCTAGCGAAGGTGACCCCCTTCTGCGCATACTCCTTGAAGGTGTTATTAACGCCGTAGATCTTGAACCCGATGTCCTGATTCGACGACCCTTTACCATACCCGGTAAATTTATCGGTCCCTTCGTTGAATGTCTGCCCGTAATTCGCGAAATTCACCTCCGTTGAGTTTGATTTCTTCGCGTAAGATTGGAAAGAGTCGTCCCCGACATTAGACTGATCTCTGTAACTTGAGAAGCTCTCGAGTACTGTATTCCCTCCGTCGGCGTAGTTCTTGAAATTGTTCTCCGGTACATTGCTGTTTAACCCATAGGACGTGAAGTTGTCTTCGCCACTGTTTCCGGCCTCACTATAGCTTGAGAATCCCGAGCCGATGATGTTGGAATTGTCTCCGTAGCCGAGGAAGGAATTCGAGAGGCCGTTTCCGTTCTTCCCGTAGCTGGAGAAGCTCTGGTCGCCAGAGTTGGCGTTGTCGGAGTAGGTGGAGAAGGACTGCAGACGGCCATTTCCTTTGTCTGAGTACGAGGTAAATTTGAGGCCGGGGACGTTGACATTGTCAGCGTAGCTAGTGAATTGTCCTTCGCCGCCGGTGGCTCCTGTTCCGTAGGTGTTGAAGCTCTGGCTGATGACGTTGCCGTCGGGGGCGTACGCGGTGAAGCTGTCCCCGTGGCCCGCCGAGCTGCGGCTGTAGCGGCGGAATGTGTCGATGGGAACGTTCTCTTCCGGCGAGTAGCTCCCAAACGCGTCAACTCCGCCCACCCTATCTGTTCCGTAATTGGTGAAGTTCTTGTCTGAATAGGTGGCGAAGTTCACATTCTGGTCGTGTGTCTCGAAACTGGAGCTCATATCGGGTAAGCAAAAAAGTTTGGCGGATTTGCAGAACGAGTCCAGGTGAGAGGACAAGGCTTTTTGACTCGCTAGTTTGGCGAGACTCGCTGATTCGGCGGCTGTTAATGGGGAGGCCTTTGATAGGAGGAATTGAGGCCTACGGACCTTGTAGATCCGGTTGTTCCAGTACCTTATCAAATAGGCTTTTGGGGTAAATGGGTTGTCGCCGGAAGTAACGCCGGTAGCGACAGTCAACGAAACCTGCAATGAGAAGACAAAGATGTATTAAATTTTTATATCATAAAGACCGAAAGAAACGACATTGTGGTAGTTACAGAGATTAATCATGAGATAGAAGAATACACTGAAAGATAAGAGGAGGCTGAAGAAGAGGAGAACGAAGCTGGTGAGCTTCAGTACTCTGTTTTTCATTTTGTTTGTTCAGAAAAAATTGGTGATGGGAATTGGAGAAGACGACCGACAGAGGGTGAGTTAAAAGAGAGTTGGTCGGATTTGCTTGGCTGGAATCATCTTTTTATATATAGAAGGAGAATAACAGAGAATGATTGAGCTTGAAGAAATCTTTTCGTAAAAGATTAGTGGATGAAAGAAAAAGAAAATGAAGTCAGATGTATTATTTTCTCGCGAAAACGATAATTCAGAACAAAATATGAAAAATATCATAAATTTCATCTCTGTTCTGTTGCTATCCCATTTCCATAGTTGCGCCATCCCTCCAATTTCCCTTGTCGCAAAGCTCACTCTCCATCGCTCGAAGCTGCATAAACTGAAAACCACTAAAAAACGAAAATTCATGCGAAAGCTGGCCGGCTGCTGAGTGAATACAAAAATTAAGAAAAATGGCAGGGGTGAAAGAAAGAAAGAAAGAAAGAAAGAAAGAAAGCAGAGGCACAGGAAAAGAAATGAGGAGGAATATAAACGGGTGACAGAGAGAATTAAAGCTCACAGTAAGTAGAGTGAAAGGAAGAAGGGTTGTGTACGAGAAGGTATGGAGAGACGACGACAGGGGCTAATTTGATTTTAGCAAATTTTTAATAAAATAACTTAATATAAAATTATAAATGGGAAAAAATATGAAAAAAATATTTTTTTAATAAATGTTGATGTGTATTGTAAATTTAAAATTTGATTCAAGTGATTATTTGAAGGATTTTTTAAATCTTTTAATATGAACTTTACACGCTATAAACTAAAATAAAATAAGAGATTAATTATATAGGTCTGATTCTCTGATTTACCTCGTCATATTTTAACTCAATAAAATTCTAACTTGATTAGAGGACAAACTCCTATATTCTAGCTTTGGCCGATTATTAACTATCCGCATTCCATAAAAATATTCTATGTATTTAATATTTTGTTTTTAAAATAATTTTTATTACACTTTTTCATATTTTTTCTTATCACTACAAACAAAAAGTACTTTATATTTTCCCTTTTTAAAGTTTACTTGTGATGGGTCTAATAGTCCTGTGAACCGATCCAACAATGGTCTCAACCGTTAGTATGTCAAGAAGAGTAAGGGTCTAATGAGCAGCGATCGAAGCTCATGGAAGGAGATTGATCTAGCCCAACTCAATCGCAACTACAGCGACCAAGATAAGGCCATGGGAGTAATGGGCCAAGGGGACAAGCGTCAACAACCTAGCCGGTAATATAAACAGACGAACAAATTGAAAAAACTCTCGGTTAGGCGACCAACAGAGAAGACAAAATATGCGCATGCAATGATCAGAGTATGCGTATACAGGCGTTGCCTGTGGCCGTCGTCGCAGCAATTTGACAAACAAGTCGAGAGGACCATTTACGACCACCTCACCATCACAAAGTGACAACTGGCAACATGAACTCATGTTAACATTTCAACAGCCGGCGAATCCTAACAGGATGTCTATTACAAGCCTTGGTACCAAATACTTTTTTACGAAATATTACAAATACTCTTCATCTTTACAGAGGAGAGAGGACCTTCTTTTGGGGGAGTGTGAGGACCTCTTTTGAGAGAAGGCTATTCGAACACACAGGGAAGGAGATAACCAAATTCTCTAACACAAACTCTCTCTTCACACTAGTCGAGTGGCCTTTATGTCTCTCTCATCCTAGTGAGTCACTCCAACCGAGTGCACCCATAGTGAGACATTTATCGAGTGTACCCATAATAAATCACTCTAATCGAGTGCCTTCCTCCATTTCTTTAACCTGCTCCCTGCCGAGCACCTTCAAGTGAGCCACTCACGGAGTGCTGTAAACCGAAACCCAATCTTTCATCTCTAAATTGCTCCTTATTAAATGCATTCAGGAGTCCAATCCTTTTTTCACATCCCCACATAAATACAACTCTATATTCTTACATTTTCTTATTTTTTTATTTTTCTTAGAAGGATTTCTGACTCGAACGTCGGAGGATAAATCGAAAAGTGAGTCTCGCCAATCCACTGACCTCTTATTTATAATTTGTGGTCCGTAGGTTCTAAATTAATAGAAATGGAGATCGGATTTGCTTTCAATTCGACACACAGTAAAAGATTGAGTAACTTCTTAATCTGTACAACAATCAAAATACTAGGGATGCATCAACTTGAAACTAAACATAAACTAACATTATAATTTAGAAAATTGAAATAGTTTAAGTGGCCTTTCAATTATTATGTATTTTTTTTTATGGAATGTGGTATATACTAGTAAAAATTTTGGTGATTATTCTTATGGCTGTCTGAAACAATTAGCCCCTAATATAATTTCTCATAAATTTAAATAATTTTTTATGTATAACTTTATTAATTTTATCCATTTTAAGTAAAAATGAGTGTCTAATTAAAAAATCACAACAAATATAAAATTATGGGGAAACGAGGTCAAATATGAAAGTGTTACATTGAAGTTAGTAGTTTAAGAATAATTGAGCTTTTTTAATTATATTATTTATTGGAACAATGTTAGCTTGATTGAGATAAAACATGGGATTTTAATATTAGTAAATAACTTGAAATTAATTGAAAAATATACAGAATTGATAAATTGAAAAATATTTATTGTTTATTTAACTTGTATAATTGGGTTTATCAACGGGTAAACTAATTATAATTGCACCTCTTATAGTTATTTTATAATTGGGTTTATTTTTTATTTTTAAAATTAAAATTGATTTATAAATTGGTGGGTTTTGTCTGCCCAATCTAAGAAGAGAGCCTATAAGTAAAAGGAATAGACTTAGGATTTGAGTAACATATCAACAGGCCTAATCGGCTCAGACAGCCTAGTCAACCAAAATGACCCCGATGGCCTAATCAGAATGGCCTACGACCCTCTTCCTACACGTTGAAAAAACTTACTATAATTGCCGACCAATTGATATTTCTTTATCCATCCAGATAGTTCAGTGAACGGTTGCACCAGTTAGGGAATAGCAAATTGCCTGCCAACTGTAAGACCCGAGATTTTTCAATCAAGTAAATCATCGAGGTCAAAGGATGTAGAGAAATTTATATTGAAAGATCTGATATTTTGAAACTACTAAAATTTAAATATGTGGATTTGAAGACTTCCATCGATTTAAGAATTTTGAATTGAGATTTATTATAAAACCGAAAGCCGGAGATTCAACGCGGGGCATAACGGTAACCCAAAAAATTATCCGATGAACACGATTAGTAATCGAATTTAGCTCAGTTAATTAAATATAGTACAAATCAAATCTACTAAGTAAAATTCAGCACTTCACACAACCGGGTAGCCTGCCGAATCACCCGAGCAACCCAAAATACACGCTGAATTCAGCAAGAGAGGACCCTGGCCAAATCAGCTGCATGGGTAGCCCAAGTTAAGCAAGAATTTAGCAAAAATAAAGGAAGCATGGACAGCAGCAAAGCAGCTTAATTTACAGCAAAATTCAGCAAGTACACACAACATAAGGGCCCACGGCAGCTAAATTTTCCAAGTACTTGACACTAAATAACATGAAATATATATATTCACGTGGCACAAGGAGGGACACACACCCAGCTGCTGAATGGAATATATCAGCAAGGATTAAAACAGCTCCACGGCGGCACTAAAATCTTCTCAATATTCAGCCAAATAGACACACACGGCAGCCCATTTCAGCACTACATTTTCAATAATTTAATAGGAAAACAATACACAAGGCAGCCTAAAATTAAGATGAATTTAGCAAAGGCACACGGCTACCCAGTAGCACATGAATTCAGATGCCACTTTGGAGCTCCACTTCTAAATTTCCTATAGAAAATCAGCACACACATCACGGCTGCTACTTCACAACTGAGGCAGCTGGATATAAAGAGAGAAGCTGCACCACGACAGCTCATGAAGCTTGGCGAATTTCGCCAAATTTGCAGCAAAGTAAAAACAGCACATGGCTGCTGAAGCTGCAGCTTTCACACGGCTACTGAAGCAGCTTTCCACAGCTTCTGAACCAGCAATTTCCCCCTCACGTCAGCAGCCCCACACAGCCTCATACGTCAGCAAAATTAACCGCCAATAACAACTAGGCAAAATATTAGGCCAACACCCAGCCAAGAGAAGGATGACTCAGCATGGTGAAAGGGACACATGCTGAAGGAAAAATAGGTGTGCTGACAGGGCTGGTGGCTCATCATTTTAATTTCTAATGTAATAAGAGACGTGTGAGGAAGAGAGGAAGAATAAAAGAAAGAAATTCGTGGAGAAAGTGAGAGAAAGAAGGAGAAAAGCAGGAGAAAACAGAAGGGGGAGCTGAGAAGGGAAGTGCTGGCAGAAAGAAAACAGTAATTTTTTTAATTCTTTCTACAAAGAGAAACGTGAGGGAAAGATAAAATGAAAAGAACAGTAAATTTTTTAATTACTTCTATAAAGAGAAACGTGAGGGAAAGATAAAAGGAAAAGAACAGTAATTTTTTAAATTATTTCTACAAAGAGAAACGTGAGGGAAAGATAAAAGGAAAAGAAAAAGAAGAAGAAAAAGAGAGGCTTCAAGAGTTAGAAAAAGGATAAGAGGAAGGAGGAAAATTCAGCAAAACCAGTGCTCATTTGGTGCTGATTTGGCAACTGATCCTAAGCTTCCTTCTTTTGTCGAGATTTTATTACTGATTTCTTGGAAGTATTGATTGATCTAATATTTCAATTCTTTAGTTTATTATCTTATCATTGTTATAGTATGATTTTATAGCATGAATAAAGTCGAATTTAAGTGAAAAAAAAGGGCTGTCAGACATCAAGTGCTGAATCTGAAAATCAGCAACTTGATAGATTAGCTACTGTAATTCAACCAAACTGGTGGCCAAATGACCTTCAAATTGGCTCAAATTCGGTATACAATAAGCTCAATATCCTACGTAAGTCGTGGCCAAACGGCTCATGGAAATAAGCAGAACCGATCACTAAATCGGAACCCATATCAGTAACTGGTAAAATCCATAGCCAAATTCAGTAGCTGAGCCAGCTACTATAATTTAATCAAATGGGTGGCCAAATAACCTTCAAATCGACTCAAATTTGGTATCCAACAAGCTTAACATCTTAATCATGTGATGACCAAACGGCTCAAGAAAAGGAGTTGAATCGGTCACTAAACCGAATCCCTAAACAGCAAGATATCTTGCTGAACTTCATCAAGTTACAGATGGGAATCAGCCTCTGATCCAGGACCGATCCGGACGTAAAACGGACTGAACTGGCAGCCATGATGACTTAAGCTTCTTGTGGTAATGTTCAAGTATTACTCTACAAAAATTAGTCCCAAACAAGTCATGACTCAGTCACCAAAAGAAGAACCGAAATCTGCTGCAACAGAAAATGCTAAAGCAGAATCTCTGGTTGCAAAATATGACCCGAACTGACTAAAAAATTAATTTGAACCGGCTAGGAACCGAACATAAACTTAAACATGAATCTCTTAGTTGTAATAGGATTCATTGGACAAACAAAAAAGGGTCTCAAATTGGCTATAAAATCGAAAATAGTAGAACAGGTTCTTAAGTACCTTTACTGATATTGAATTGGCAGGTTGGAAAAGAGAGATTGAACCGGACCAAATTCGGCTAAACTGGTTGCCGACCCGGCCAACGTATAATGTACTAAGACTAAACTATTTACTAGTAAAACGGCCACCTCAAACTCCCTAAGATATGTATTGAACCGGCCACTTAAAATGAACCAAACCGGTTTCAGCACCGGGAGTGCTAAACCTAGCAGCTTGAGGAAATAAACAAAACACACCTAGAACCAGTTGAACTAGCACCTGACCCGACCAAATTATGAAATATTAAAGTTAAACTGCCAACCTGTAAATTTGTGGCCAAAAATACCTTCGGAATAATACCTTATCGGACCTCTAAATTAAAGCTAAACCGGTTCATGTAAACCTGAAAAATTCTCTGAATTATGAGTAAAATACCGAACTGGCTTGGACCGACCCCAAACTGATTTCACATCATATATTAGCTCTAAAACAGTAGTATATAAATCAATTGGTTGAATTAGAAAATAAATCGACAAGCAAGAAAAATAAAAATTCAACAAGGATGGAATATGAATTTCAACATGCATTCTTTACATATGCACGACTTGATAATTTGATACATTTAGATAATTGTTTACTATACGTAGCTATATTCATGAAAGTTTTGGTGGAAGCTTTATAAAAATATGAAGAAATTTAGTAATTTTTTTCATAATTTTCATAGAGAGAAACGTGAGGGAAAGATAAAAGGAAAAGAAAAAGAAGCGGAAAAAGAGAGGGAAGGGCCAAGAGTTAGAAAAAGGATAAGAGGAAGGAGGAAAATTCAGC
>JAOVVI020015283.1:0-11229 GCA_028571085.2 Nepenthes alata | reverse complement strand
GATCGAGCACCAGGCGAGCGCGGGGGCTTCGGACGGATGGATTTCGGACAGAACGGACTTTAAACCGACAACCCACAGCCCGACATCGATAAGAAATACATACGGTCACGGAATATGCCAATTAGACAAATATCTCTAACAAAAGGGATCCACCTGCATAACACAGTCTGTCGGTTAAGGCTCGGTAGTGTCAATTCATGTGAATGGTCTAGGTTGAGACCAAGTCTTTTATAATGTTGATTATACGCAATGCAAATCTTGGGTGAGTGATTGTCGTAATTTCATTTTAATTTGTTTGTATGCACACTAACTTTTCAATAGCTATTTTGTCTTTAGAACTTACAGCATTGACACAATTTTTTACTAACAAGAAGTTCAGTTGATGGTCATGTAGCATGTGCCATTATGCATGTAAATGTGGATATGTTGGGAAACCAAGGGCTTAACATGTTAAAGTTAAACACATTCTTTCCCTGCTTGTCCGTGGATTCATTCTCATTATACCTCCCCCTGCTGTACGTTTTTGGACCAAAAAGTTATCAAATTGCATGGATTGGTTTCCGCTTTAGTAACTTCAAAGGGTAGAAATTTACTAGTGGAGTGCATAATAGAAATTTATTTTTTTTTTTTGGGGGGGGGAATACGTAAGAAATTTAACTATGTGCTTTCATGCAGGTGGAGGCTACGTAATATCACCTGTGAACCAAGGGAAACAATCAGTGGTTAAGCACATGCTTGCTATTGATTGGAAATTTTGGAAAGCTTATATGCTACCATCTACAGCCCGATCTATAACAATCCATATGCTTGGTCGAGTTGCTGGTAGTTTTTCTGTGTCAACAAGCTTCTTGAACTTACCATGTTTCTGTCTGTCATAAATCTTCTGTCTTGTGACTTTTTCTCCCTTTGTTTTTGAAGCATTAAGGGAGCTGTTCAAAGCAAAAAAGGGAAGTCACCCTTCTGACTTCTCATCTGGAGATTTGGCAGGAGACCCTGTGTTGCCTCATGGTGAAAGGGTTAACATTATGGCTGAACTACAAACTCAAACTGAGAATGAGGGGAAACTGGAGGACCAAGAGGTGGATAAAACTCCTTCAGAACGTGCAAGCTTTGTTGGATTCAATGATGTAGGAGATGAATTTTTTGATGTTCCTGAACCATCAGATTATGATCTGCCAGAAGATGGATGGCCCTCTAATTTTGGTTTGGGGACATCCTACTCTCAGGTGAAAAAATCTTCTTTCTTTGAAACTATGAGAGCGTGTAAAGGGAACTGCAACTATGTAGCACAAAAACCTTGCACCTCTTGTTGGATAACAGAGCATGCTGCACTCCTGGGATTTCACATATTTGGAACTCATGAAATATTGTAAAAAATTATACTTTAATCCTCAATATTTCTGACAAGGGAGTATGGGATGAACACTCAGAGTATGTCACTTGACTGCAAGTTCTAATTCTTTTTCATTATGTAAGTGTGACATAGAAAATATTCATATCCGTGCATATTTTTCTCTAAGCAGCCTTGCCATCAAGGCAAAAGAATGCAAAAGCATTCATAACTGCCAACTCATATATGATATACCTGCTGATTGGTAACTTCTGATAATATAGTCAATGGCATGTAGTATTTTCTTCATGGTCATAGTTTGATATAAGAAAATGTATTCATGTATATGATAATGATTCACAAGTTGATATATGGAAATACATAATGCCATCCCTTTATTTTGTCATACCTTTTAGAAATTTTCTTGCCAGGATTTAGTTCTTGTATATTTCCATATTCTGTACGTGTCCATACTATGTAGATGCTGCATTGAAGTCTTTTTAATGTGAAGCATGTGGAGGAAATTGAATCGTAGAGAAAAACAGAGAATGACAGAAAGATAGATGATCAGTTCATTCCAAATCTGTCTACAACTAACATTGGGATGCCTTCATATATGCACCAACCTCGACTGAACTGGGAAACAAGAAAATCTAAATAAAATCTCAATAAAATAAAACATCAATGCAACCTGAAAAAAATTGAAAACATGGTGTAGATCAAAGCTTTGCCCACTTATTAGTGCAATCTAAAATGTTTGTGACAATTTATTTCATTACTCAAGATATTTTCACTGCAAAACTATGTACATATGTGAGGATCATAATATAGCTTGCAAGTTGTGGCACTGTTAAGCCTTCTCATTCTTGGTTTATTTGTAATATGAATGATGCTTAGTACAGTAGAATAGGGAAGCAGTAGAACTGAGTTCACCATGTCCTCAAGATGAGTTAAGCCATAAATAAGATAATTGAGATGAAGTTAACAGATGAGCCATCCTATCTCTCTGTCTGACACCAAAATCCCTGGAGCACTTTTGTAACCGAAGATCAATAGAAGCTATGTTAATGACACTATCCCATTGGTTTATAACGGAGGGGGTCTTTATCCTTGAAAATCGTAGTATCACTTCCCTACCAAATACAGTAAACTGTAGCAAGTACAAAACAAGCTAATGCTTCACTCTGAAAGAGGCTCCTAGAAAACGTGGAGTGCACCCAAGATTCCTTAATCCCTTCAAATTGTTTGAGTTCTGGGCATTCAGGCAACAAAAGAAGAGATGCTCAATAGTAGTGTTGTTTGTTTGTGCATGATGCAGATTTTCAGTAGCAATGCTTTGTCAGGCTTCCTTCCTGGCAGGCTGCAAGCAGTCATTTTTTACGGAGGACTTGGTCAAATATCAATGAATTAGAAATTCACACCCTGATGTAGGGAGTAAGAAATGGGGAAATAAAACATCAACATATAGTCTATCAGAAAATGATCTGGCTGCAGTGGTCGAATTTAACAGGCTGACAACTCAAACTAATTATTCTGCCCTAAGCTTTATGTTGCTGCCCCACTTAGATTTAACTGTGGTTGGCATCATTACAAACTGATCAGATTTGCTACTTCAGGATCGATCTAGTACAACTTTCACATATATCATTTTAAAGTATGATTCCAGCTTGGGTTATATTCTATCCCTGATCCTCTCTCCTGAGGTCGGCAATTTCATGGGCATACATGCTACTTAATTCGAAGGCTTAATGGTTTTTCCTTTTTTTAAAATAATTCTTCTGCTCATATGTTGCTTTCCCAAAAAACTATAATATATGCTTGCAATGTTTTCATGAACACTTACTGTGCTGAGTGCTCACAGGATCCACGACCTCCTAAGTTTTCAACTGCTGTTGGTTTAGTGAAAAAGTTACATGATCTTGCAGGTCAAAGTATTTTGTGAATTTAATTGAGTTTATCCCATTTCTGAATGATGTATCCATGATAAACGGAGGACTTGAAACTCTTTCTGATGCAGTACAGAAGAAGGGTTACGTAGACTTGCAAGAAAAGGTGAGGGAAGACAATGTGCTGTGTTGTTATGGGGCCACCCTTCCAAGAGATTCATGTTGTACTTTGGCTTCCAGTTGGACTGAAGCTGACCCATCTACATTTTTGATTCGTGGGAAAAGTTATTTAGAAGATCATCAAAAGGTAGGTAGATGTGCTCAACTTCAACACTAATCCATGATTAAAAAAAAAACAAAATCTCATGTCTATCCCCTTTTAGCAGCTATATTTTGTATGGATCTATTCTGATGACTTAATAAGATACCAACATGTCTTTAACACCTTCTAGTTTAAGCAATAGCTATTTGCTGGGGTGTCCATAAAAAATCTAGGCTAACTTGCAATTGCCTTTTGCTGGATGCTACGTTGATTTCAAGCTTGAACATAGTGGTCATCTTGTCAGCCCCAGTTAAAAACTCCTTGTTTCTGAGGTTAAACATTCTTATAATATTAACACTGCTGTAGATTTTACATCAGTAGTTACACCTGCCAAGCAATAGTTAATTTGTGGGTTACTCTGAACTCTGAAGGTTTATGAGGTAAGGTAATTTAAGGAGTTGCTGTTAATGCCTGTTGTCAGGAATTCTTAATCTTGTGAAATTTCACACTGTTGTTCTGCGTATCTATTTAGAAACAGTTTTTGAGCTTAAAATGTGTATACTTCAAGAATTCTGGGACTACTGCTGCTTCTAAATTTCTTTTGCCCTGTGGCATTACGTTATAGATTAAGGCAAAGCATATTTTGATGCAAATGGTTGCAGCCGATTGGTTGAAATCCAATAAGCGAGAGGATGATCTTGGAGGCCGCCCCGCTGGAATTGTACAGGTTTTTTTATAAAACGCTTTTCTTCTACCTGAATTGATGCCTGATTCTCATTTTAACTTTTTTTTAAAAGCACTAGCAGGTTCATGTATTCTAGTACAATCTTCTTTGATGGAAAAAAAATTTACATATCTGTATTTCTTCTGCAGAAATATGCCGCAAAGGGTGGGCCTGAATTCTTCTTCATTGTGAATATACAGGTGGATTCTCTGAATTTCTTTTAATTGCAAGATTGCTAACTGTACGAAGAATACCATTGATCTTTGGAAGTATATATTGAACCAGGTCCCAGGTTCAACAACATATAGTCTAGCATTGTATTATATGATGAGTACTCCTCTGGAAGATGCACCTTTGCTGGAGAATTTTGTTAATGGTGATGATGCTTATAGGAACTCAAGATTTAAACTCATACCATATATATCTAAGGTTTGTACTTGTGAACCAGTATTTGCATTTCCACGCACTTACAAATTACAATGTTTGATCTTCATCAACTATGTTCTAACTCTTTAGACACTGGAAAGATTTTGTCTATTTCACATGTTTTCCTCATTGGCGGCAGGGCTTAGATTTCTTGCAGGATGTAGTCTTCCATGCAGCTCGAATACTACTTACTAAGAAAACAATTTGTACTTCCAGGGTTCATGGATAGTCAAACAAAGCGTCGGGAAGAAAGCATGCTTGATCGGTCAAGCACTGGAAATCAACTATTTTCGTGGGAAGAATTATATTGAGGTAGGTGCTCCAGCAGTGAAAATTTCCCTTGGATCTGCATATTTTGATGAAATTGCTGTTTGGGGTGATTGAATTCATAGTTTCATGGATTTATGGCATTTTGCATGGCGGGTAAGAATGATAGTATCTGATTAGGTTGTATTTTCATCTGTTTGTTTTGAACTGTCTATCAGGTGCGAGTCTGCCAGTTTCAAAGTCACTACTTTAGTTCACTTGAGGGTTTTAAATTACCTAAGCTTCTCTATGATTTGCAAGACTTTTTCAAATACAAAGTCCTCAGTGTCAGATCCATGCAGCGAAAGGGATATGTTGTCATGCCCTAATGTTAACAAATATATATTTGTTGATGGGCTATTCCAAATTGTTGGTCTTATGCATCAATTGAAGAAAGAAATTTGGTTAGATAGTTTGGCAATGTAGAATCAACCAGTGATGTTGAAGGCAGGCCTCTCTTTCTAATGAGTGCCCGAATGAGTGCAATGAATATCAAAATTAATTTTCATTTGGTACTTTTCAAAAGAAATTTTACTTATTGCTATTCACAATCCGCAGGGCAATTATTTATACGCTCGCCCCCTCCACCCCCCTCCCCCAAAAAAATTACATTTTCAAGTTTCCATAGGCCAACTATTTGGAATAGCCCATCAACAAATATATATTTGTTAAGATTTTAAGATAAAAAATTTGAAACCTAAAGTTTCACAATTTAATTCATAGAGAAGAATGCCATTAATAACACTCATTATTTCTATTAATAGTCCTTTAACATAAACAATAACACATGGATTCTTGTTCTTGAGATAATTTTCCTCTTAAATATAATTGCATACAAAAAGGAAGTATCACTGATGTGGCAATGACGTGGTAAAATCTGGTGAAGAGGCTCTTGTATTAAACAATATTGAGCATTTTGTATATATAAACTCATCATTTGGTGGAAATATTAATGCCATGATTTTGTCAAAAGCTCACAACTCTCAATGTGATGATCTTTGCAGCTTGGGGTTGACATAGGCTCATCAACAATTGCAAGGGGCGTAGTTAGTCTTGTTCTTGGCTATCTTAATAACTTGGTCATCGAAATGGCTTTCTTAATACAGGTATGTCGGCTGTTCCTCCAACATGCCACACGGGCCCTTTTAGTTTTATTTAATCAATCATTCTTGATGCAGAAACATCATACAATAATTTAGGCCCTGTAAATTTCGAGAGTTGAAAGAATCATCCCATACCCCAACAGTGATGGTTTCAGCATATCAATTTAAACAACTATCATTATAAGATGAGCTTGGCCCCTTTTAATGTGATAAAATTCTTACTGCTTAGAGTATGACCCTAACATAACTCATGAATTTTACCATTAGTATGTAAAACGTTGCTCGTCGGACGAATAACAGGACATGATAATGTGAAACTCTGTTTGCTTTCACAATACTAATGTGGAGAGCAACTCATTTCGTCGACAGGCCAATACCCACCAGGAGCTTCCCGAATATCTTCTCGGAACGTGTCGTCTCAATCACCTGGACACCTCTAAGGCAGTTTTAGTGACACCTTGATTGCTCACTCTCATATGCACTTTCCTTTTAGCATTTGCTGCGGATATTACTGTTCATCATTGTGGTAGAGAACCGAGTCCCTATTGTTTCGTGTAGATATTGAATTTGCTGAGACATTTGCTGCATCTGTTCCTTTCATCCGACCGTGCGTTAGCTTGTGCAGGGACTCGTGAAAAATACTACCCAAATTGATCTCCAAATATACAATAATAAAGCCTTAAGTTCTACTAAATAGGTCGGTTATATGATCCGTTTTTGTCATTCCCTATAATTTAAGTTAGTTTTTCTAAGTTTATTTTCCATTTTTCTCTAATCACAAGTAGCTTATATTCTTTCTCATATGCTTTACTAGATTTTAAGTATTAGAATAGAATTATTTTAGACAGTATTCCTTCATCTTATCTTTTATCAGTGTAGCTTCTAAATACTGACAGATGCCATCATTTACTGTCTTATTTTTTAGTGTGACTATGTTCATACATGTGATTATATTAATACATCTGTGTTAGCATCTCGGCCTCGTGGCAATCTGATTTGTTAGCCCTCGGTGCACCTCTGCTAGGTGGTTAAAGGTTGCGCTACTCGAGCTATCACAAACACCACAACCCAACCTCCTCGTTCTCTTTCGGGCTCATAAATATATATAGCATTTGCATTAGACCCCACCCCTCGCTACTTTTCGACCACCAAGATGACCGCCTAGCTAGCTATGCCACTCTCTGCCTTTCCTACGACATAACCTCCTTCGCAATTGTTTTTTGACGTGAATTTTACATCCAAAACACAGTAAAAATAACTTTTAAGAGTTAGTTATTCTGATAATTCTAACAGTTTGAGATCTTACAGATGATATATGCTTGTTAATCTGAAGGCAACGAACATACGAGAATGTGTGTGTGGATATGCATGACAACAATGCAAGAAGGATAATAACAAAGTACAAAAAGGAAAAAACTAATGGCCAATGGTAAGCCTCATCGACTGGGGTCAAATATCGAAAGTTGGATTACAGGCTTTTCATCTCATAGCCTGGGCTATACGTCACTATTTAAAACACGTAAATATGCCAGCTCCATGTAATACCCTACAAATAAAAATAAATACCACTTTTTTAACCTGTAAATATTAGAAAATAATATTTACTTACAAATTAATATATTAAAATATATCCAAATATATTCTATTAATATAGATAAAATAATAATCTATGCAATTGGATAAATTTTAACTTTGAAAAACAAATAAGAAGCTGAGTGGTAGAATTTTTTTTTAATCAAATTTTTGTAGAAATGCATGCATATATGCCCAATAAATTTCAAAATTTTCTTAATAATTTTATAAATTTAGGTATAAACTTTCAAAATCTCATCATCTCTTAACAATTTCAACACGCGTGCAAGATAAATTGAAGAGAAGCATGGAAATCGTACATGCACGTGATTTTGGAACATAAATCAAGAATGATTTAAGAAATTTATACAGAAAAGTAAAAGAAATAGTTTAAAAATTACTTATCTTAAATTTATTTATAAAATAATATTATTTGATTGCACATTAAATTCACTTTTTCTTTATTTCTTCTCATTCTCCATCCTCTCTTAAAATCCCTCATCAAAATGACCAAAAAATAGAAAAAGTTATTTAGATATATAGAGTTGCCGAAAATAACGCAAAAGTATCGCAAAAGTGTATATCAACTGCCCAATCAAATTCATCCGATATTAATTCTTAATCGAATATATAATTTTTCTTAATAATTTACTTAATTTAATTTTTAACGTCATAAAATATATTTTAATGCTTGGATATTATAATACTTACTCAAATTTTCTAAGTATTAATTTTTTACCCGAATTTATAATTTTTTTTAACAATTCACTTAATTTAATTTCTGACGTTATAAAGTATATTCTAATGTTTAGATATTATAACAATTATCGGTGGAAGGTATGGGAAGGGGGAAGGGGTTCGAGGCATCAATGACCTCGACTTGCAGTAGGTTTGTTGGCAGTGTTGGCCGAAAGTTTGCTGTGATATTTTAAATATTTTTAAATTGAGAAATTTGAATTATAATTAGATATCATAATTTTTAATGATATTTATGCTTATCTTATAGATATTTGGTCCTTAGAAAATATTAGAATTTATTTCGCTAAAGAATTGAAGATGTGATTGTAGCGCTTGGTTGAAAGAAAGTATAGAGTGGTTAATGTTAGCAGATGATGTGGCTTAAACAACCACTTAAAGCGGAATAATGAATCGAGTTTATATCTCCCGCCATTTGCATGCTCTGTTTTCGGGACGTGAGATCCGGATAGGCTTTGAGTTTCTGGACACTCATTCTTCCTTTAGATGGTGTAATGCTTGAGTTGGGTGCCAGGGATAAAGTCATAACGCTTAATTTATAGGCAAAATCATCAAATGCCTCAAACGCGCGTTACATACTCAAATCGACCGAGAATTGATTTGTCAATCAATGGGAGAGTTATCAAAACTAAATTGACCACTAATGTTTCAGCAATTAGTTGAGTTAAACGGCAGAAAGTGATAAATCAATCGAAGAAGACGAAGAAAAAATGAAACTGATGTCGGCTCCAATCCAGCTTCGAAACGGCTTGATGAAGCTGGCTCTCGGCTCGGCTCGACGGCTCAATGCTGAGGCCTATAGTGAATCCCTTTTTATTATATAAATAAAACTTGTCATTATTATTATTATTATTATTATTATCACATATAATTTTATAATAATGAGAAGAAAAAAAATAAAAAAAAACCTTAATAAGGAAGAGAAATTAATAAAAAAGGCATCAAAAGAATTTTAACTCTCGATATTAAATAAAGTCGGATTCTAAATTATTCACAATTATACTTTTTTTTTTTTGGAATATTGAAAATATTTTCTTAAAAAATAGATTCATGAAAATGGAAGTATAGTAGGATTAAATTCATATTTATATTCGATTATAATTTAAGAAATTGGGTAGATAATCATTGTTATTATTTAATATTTTAATTATCCTAAAAAATTATTTAAATTTAAAGTCAAATTTATAAATTTTTTATCTTATGTTAATTGTTATATTTAAATATCATTTATCTACTGAAATAATTTTATTTAATTTTTACAATTTTTTAAATTTTAATCAGTTCTATTGATTTCAATGATTAATTCTTATTAATTTTTTTGTGTCAGACTCTTTAAATATTATTCGAGTTGAATATAAATTAATTATTGTTGAGTCTATTGGATTGTTACTTATTTGAAAACTAAGAATCACTAGTGAGAGTTATGAATATAATACTTTGTGGCATGGACAAGATTAAAAATTAGTAAATTTTTTAATTATAATATGTTTGGTAAGTGGAAATTAAGAAATGGTTAATTTCTTTCATTGTACAGATAAAAATTGTCATTATTATTTTTTTTAATTAAATACAACTACATAATCAAGAGAAAATAGAGAGGAAAATTAGTAAAAAAAGAGAAATTTCAGAAAAAATAAGAAAAAAATCATCAAAATAATTCTAACTCTTAAGATCCAAAAACCCAAAAAAAAAAAAGGATTTTAATCAAAGATGAAGGATTATAGAAATAATAAGTCATTTTTCATTCTTCTTGATTATTCACTTTTCTACCCTTTTTATTGGAACATATAAAAATCTGTTCTTGAATTATAAAAAAGATGTTGTTTTTTAAATTTTCTTGTTAATTTCAAATCATAATGTGCCTATCACTTGTAAGATGTGCCCAATTCAAAAATACATATTAATATATAAAGTAGAATTTTATATAAATGTTAAAAATTAATAAATAATAGAGAAAATATCATAAAAACAGAAGTAGTTTTGACTTCAGTTTATATTTATGTTCTGCTATAATTTAAGTAATTGGGTAGATAATCATTGCCTTTATCTTACATTTCAAATATCTTAAATAATTATTCAAATTCGAAGTCGTTTATGTATATTTTTTGCCTAGTACTATGTTTTACGTTTGAATGTCATTTATCTGTTAAAATAAATTTATCCAGTTTATATAATTTTTAAAATTTTAATCAGATATGTTGATTTAAACGGTTAATTCTTATTAGAATATTGTTCGAGTCTTGTAGTTTTCTTAAATTATTGGTCTCCAACTTCTAATAACTAATACTTCAGTTTAAATATTAAATTTATTTTCATTGGCCAATGGCCATGGTTAATGTGAAAAAAATTATATAAAAAAATTACGGTATCAGTGAATATAAAACACGTAACACTATACTGCATACTATAATTTTTTGATACTAATTCCATATTCTGGTAGATATTGAGGTTGATGCGACTTAGATTCAGGATTTAAAGAAATTTAATTAATGTTGATTCTGTGAATAAATGAGGCATTAACTATTAGCATCCCGAATTTACACATCACAACTAGATTGATACGAATTTGAAAGAAAATTGAATTTTCTTCTTTCCACTCGAATCATTCATTCATTCTCCCTCATATACAAAGAGAATCCATTAAATAAATAGTATGAAGATGTTATTATTTCGAAACGGTTTTTTCGTCCTCCCCTCTCTGTTCCCAATAGGGGATATTTATACCGTCACTTCCCAACCGGAACACCTGATCAGATCATACAATTTAAAAATTGATTTTGATCCGTTACGACCGGTTTGATCCGTTACGACCGGTTATCAGGAACAATTCTTTCCACGTGTCTGGTAAATCGTGGTAGTTTTCT
>JAOVVI020015282.1:0-11229 GCA_028571085.2 Nepenthes alata | reverse complement strand
ACTAAAACTAAAAGAAGTAGCATTCTGGTTTTTAATGTTTTTCTTTTTTATTGTTATTTTCGTGAAAGCGCTTGATTTTACGACCTTCTTTGTCACGTCTCGCATTTTTATATTCATCTTAATCATAGGGAACATGTGCTTACCTTAATAATATGTAAATCATAACATACCATAATACACGGGATCCAAAATAATGCCAATAATTAATGGCTCTGATATTCATTCAAGAATAATGTGAATGTAACTTGTGATAAGAAAAGATACCAATTAATATCCAAATATTTATCTTATAGGAATTACACCGAAACTTACAAGACAACCATAAGAGATTTGCGAACATATTTTTAAACTATCAATACTAAAATTTATATTTCTGAGATGCTTATAAATTTACAGGTTCTTAATCATCACTTAAACTAAACTAGTTATATCATTACTGATTACCGCATACTTAATGATTCTTCTTTATTTTTGTTTATCAAGCTGGAACTCCTGCGAAGCATTTGAAGGGAAAGAAAATAGTAAGAGAGTGAGCTAAATGCTCAGTAAGAATATAATAGCCAAGTACATGCATATTTATTCAAAATATATCATATAGAGGAACAGGAGTCGTGATGCATGTAAAAATACATATATACTTTTAGAATATTTTTATGATACAATTGACTTTTCTTTTTTTTTGTACATAATTCTTTTTGCTTGTGAGCATATTCTTACATTGCATATTTTGAGGAACTAGGGCTAGTAGGCCTACCAGCTAATGGAGCATTTAATCGATATCTGAATTATATTCAACCCACACAAACAAAGGCCAAAATCGTACAGTACAGCGATACTTCTTCCTTATTTACATCTCGAAGATAGAATGGATTGTGTTCAGTCTATGCAATCAAAGGCCATATACTTTATTTATATCCCAAAAGTAGGATGGATTGTGTTCAGTTCACACAATCAAAGGCCAAAATTATACAGCAATATTTATTTAGATAACGATCTACATTATAATATCCTAAGACATGCCAAAAAATACTATTCGCTGAAATAAATCATTGGTTCAGTTTCTTTATTTCTTAAATTTCATAGTGGAGACCCTCATTCATAATCTTGCTTCTTAATTTTTTTATGTTAAAGAAAATTTATATCTCCTTGGTATCATATTGGCTTCCACTCATATATAAACATATCATATACATTTGTAACGAAATCACAATAAAGCACATCGTATATTTCCATAATAAAATCATATCAGTGCATAACATATAAATTTTAACATGTGCTGGATTTAAATTTTTAGGTGACATATTAACTGGCTTCTAGTTTACTAACCTTCTAATTTCTCCGGTTTACTAACCGGTCTGGTTTCCTTTTAATTTACTAACCGATTTATTCAAATAGCTGATTCATGGACCGGTTCGCCTTTTTTAATGCAATTTTTCATATTTTATCATGTGGACCAATTTATTATATATCAAAATGGATTGGCCGGTTCACTTAAATAAAATACATGCCTGAACCGGTCTACTCGTTTCAGCCAATAACCAAGAGCTGAACCAGTTTGCTGAAATCGGTTCTCAACCTTGTTTCAACAGCCGATACACTCCATAATTAACTGGTTTACTTTGATATTTGGTTAGTTTACTATTTTAATATATTGTATATGACCGGTTTACCTATGAAAATCCGGCCGGTTCACTCAGATTTGGCAGAAATGTGAAACTGGTGCTGCTTCCGGTTCACTGGCAAGTTTCGGTTTTCTAGCCGGTTTAGTGGGCAAATTACCATGCAAAATTACTTTCCATACATTTTCAGAATCAGTATAGAATTTTGGACCAGTTCATATAAATTTTTCATTTTTATTCTTACCCGGTTCAAAGCTATGCATTAATTTTTTATACATAACTCTGTTTCTGGTCGGTTTAGTGACTCTTTCTTTTTTTTGGGCTGGACTGATCATATTTTACAAGATAAATTTACGTCAATTTTATGATATATTGCTGGTTCATTGAAGTATCATACTTAATTTTTGTGGAGCTTGAATCAGTCTAAAACTTGGTAAAAATAGCAGCCAAAGTTACTTTGTTTTCAGCTGATCAAATCTTCTAGTCTACTTTGTTTCAATCGAACCGACTGGTTTTATGAAGAATAAATTTTTCACAAAAATATGGTAATTCAGCCAACGCCTTAAAGTATATATGGTAAAAATTTTATGGTATGAATCGATCAAATAAAGCATGTAAAAATTTATATATCAATAAGGTGTAGTAGAGTTTAACAACAGAATTGCATTATGATATGTTGCTGAACTTTTCCCATTCTAGCATGAATTTGGTAAAAATTTTAAGAATTTGACCAATAAAACTTCAACATAATAAGAATTTTAACAGCAAATCAAAGCGGGAGAAGAGTTTTTCTCTGAAAATAATTTTAATTTAATTTTGAACTTTTACTTTCAACCGAGTCCTTCAGTCTCAGCTTCGGTTCTCTGTTTTTGCTCATCTTTTCCTTTGCCTTGCTCTCTAATTTTTTCCTCTATCTTTTGGTGAATATCTAGTTTTATGTGTCTATTAATTGCTAAAAATATGTTGGATTTGTTGGAGCTTGTCACCTGCCTCATAAGGTGTCAAAAGCTCCTGCTGCCATAAGCTGAATCAGCTTGCATGCTAGCTGATGTGCTGGCCCTTTGTTTTGCCACTTGTCCTTATTTTATTTGATAAAATTTGATATATTTAGTCCTCAAATATGCCATGCGTCTTCCCTCTTTGGTGCTATGTTCCCCTTTTAATTTATTACTTAAGAAAATTAGGGGAAAAGGGTGGAAGGAGACCAAGCAGCCCTGCTATCCACCCTTCTCTTCTTCTTCTTCTTCATTAATTTTCTTTTTTTTTCCCCTTAGTGTTGGGTGAGTGAGTGTGGGATAAATAAATAAATAAAATATATATCACAATTTACTTAATTGATTTAATTTATACTATATTTGATTAATCGAGTTGAATTTAATTATTAATTGGGTTATAATTCGGTAGCCGGGTTCTCTTTTATCGTGAACCAAAATTTATTTAATTTCTAGCGATTGAAAATTTGTTAATCGAATTACTTTTCTATCATTTATTCTATCTTTTATTGACTAGAAATTAAGTTGGTTTACTAAATTAATTTTTTGTCGAATTTTGGGGCGAGTTCCTGGTTTATGAGTTTTTACCGTTCATTGATCTTAATTTTATATAAGTTAATTTTAGTTTATCGAATTATGAATAATGAAATCTCGGTTATTATATTCTTTCTCGAAAAGGAAGTAGGTGTAAAAGCTCCCACCTGTATGTCTCGGCTCTAATAGCATAATATCCATACCTTTTGTGATTTAAAGTGGGCACTTGAAAGTGCGCCCTGGGGGGGCATTAAAGATACGTATTTCTAATTATATATTATTTATGCTTATTAGACAAGTGAATTAGTAACGTGTCAAGAGAAATTAGGACTACAGGCCGTAGATACACTTCTTGATAATAGAATCCATAGACAGACTAATGAGGGATTGTTATAATTAATTTTACAAGTCACTTTCAAATGTAATTGAAGGTAAAGAAAGGATATTTTATGAGACCCGACAAACGAGTCAATTCTTAAGGGTGTTTCGTCAACGTCATAGGCCATTCACTTTTCTAAATTAACTATATAGCCAAAAGAAAGTATTCACCATAATAGAGGAGCTTGCCCTACCAATGAGAAAATATTTCGTAATACCCTTATTATATCATACATCTTTCTATGTGGTAGAACCTAGCATTCACCCTCCCTGAAATGATTATCATGAAAACAAAAAAAAATATATGTTTTTAATTTCTTTTAAAACCTCTCCCACAAAAGAAGAGTTAGAAGTATTATAGTCTTTGTCTCATATGGCGGTGGACCCTATTTCATAGCGCTCTCTCTCTTTCATTGGTTAAGTGTTGAATGAGAAATGAATCAATCGGCTATATCTTAGACCTCCCGACTTTCCTATCATGGGTAAATGTTATCAGAGAAACCTACCCAAAGATTAGCTTCATTGTTAGGGAAAAACTTAATATCCCATACAATTTCATGAAAAAAATACCGGAAAGAACTAAAACGAAATCAAAATTGTAAAAAAACAAGTAAAGACAAGTGCAGGAGGGGGGGTGGGACATGCTTCTAAACTGGGGACACATTAAGCCTGACTAGGCAATCGCTACATTGGTAGAACAACTCAAATTCTAGTGAAATGATGAGAATAGTAGATACCGGCGGTTACTCGCCGAAATTGTGTAGAGAACAAGAATACTGATCTCAAATTAATGAAGTAAGGAGAAGAATAATTTCCCATTTTTCAAAGAAAGTCAACGGATTACACAAGCTTTTACTTTATTTCATTTATTATAAATGAAAATTGGAAGCAGAATTGTAAATCTTGTAGAATTATTTAGTGCGAATAATCTTTCCTTCTATGGAATATATAAAAATAAAGAACATAGAATGCCCCAAGATATTATAGAATAGTAACGAAAAACTTTAGACGGGGAAGATAATTGGAATCAAATAAGTCAATTTGGATCACTGGTATTGCACTATAGGAGTATCTCTAATTTAATTGATTTAATGTCATTCGTCAATAAAGATATAAGATAAGGGCGTGAGGCCCCCTTCAATAGACGCAACACCAACAGATGCTCCCCTCGATTTCTTACGCCACATCCGCGGGCCTTAATCTATTTCCTGGCTGGTCTGGGCTACGGCTTGGATGGCCTCCAGTGAGTCAAATTCAACTTTAGCAGTGCAGCAGCATTAAAAGGTTGATACCTGTGTATTTTTTGTTATCTTAAATATGAGAGCGTAGTGATTTTGTGCAGGTTTGCAGTGTTAGAGAGAACGTCCCGATAACATCTGGCTGGCGGCAGGGGTGTTTACCTTCTCATTATTGTAAGACCAAAATTTTAAGATTTATAAAATGATATTAAATTTAGCTATATTGATGAGTTGTCAATATTAATTACAGAGTTGGATCAGAAATTAAGTGTTGGACTATCGTAATGCAAGAATGAGCGGTGCTTAAATCATGTATGAGCGTGGTCAAGGAAAAATAGCCGTGCCTGGTGTGTGCATGAGAGGTGTTCGTGCATGTTTATTCCAAAATAGTAGTGTCTTAGACACGTATGTTGGATGCTCATGCATAGGCTTAAAAAAGCATTTATATCTAATTCACGTTTGACTGGTACACATGTATCAATATGTTATATAAGGACATTTGAGTAGATTTTTGTTCATTTTCTCTAGGTTTTTAATAGAAGAGAGAAAAGGAAAAGAGAAAGAGAGAGAAGAGAGAGGAAAGAGGAAGTAAAATCCAAGTGAATCCAAATTAATCTTTAGTAGTTTTAAATAAAGATAAGAATATATAAGCTTATTTCTTCCATTGTTGCTAAACTTTTTTAAAAAAAATTTGAGTATTTCTTATTTAAATGTTCATACATATGATGTTTGCTTACTTCCTTTAATTATATGTTGCATTTATGTTAGTTTTCTTTCCATTTTATGAGATTTTAAAGACATATCTTAAATTAAGCATATTGTCTTGAACTCCTAAAATGTTTAACAATTTGTTTTTGTATGTCTATTTTTTACTAGTAATTTGGTAAAAATTTAGCTTTGAATTTGATGAAAATGATTTATTTTTTAGATTTAAGAAAAAAATTATATATTTGTATTTTAGTGTAGAGTTTTTAGTTTTTACTAAGTAAAAATAATTATAGAGAATTAATAACATTTATTTAGATATGTTTTAATATATTATTTGTAAATCGAATGTCGAATCTAATATTTATAAGTTAGAAAAGTAGTATTTGATCTTGACTCTAGAGAATAATATGTAGTTGGATCACTTACAGGTCATTAATAATAGTGTATGGCTTTTGGTTATGTGGAAACTGTGATAGCTCAAATTTCAATATTCAATCCATGCCGGTGAAATCATCACCGATACTTGATTCTTATATATTGTACGATTTTCACATGCTTTATCTCTATTTTGACATTTTTATCGTTTTGGTTATGATTATTGTTCATTGCATGTTAGTTTATTCTATCTACATATATAAAATAATATATGTTTTGTTGAGTGTTTGGTTTATTATTGTCATCTTTTGCCAACCAAATTAGTAGGCTCGGATGTAACTTGCGGGAATATTAGACACTAGGGAGTTGTTTCGACGAAAAATTTTTTAAGATTTTTTAGTTATATTTTGTTTATTTTGACTTAGAAATGTTGTTTGAAATAATGAATCGTCTGGATTTAGTCATGAACCCTTAAATTTAAATATAATATTAGATATTTTGTTATTGAGTTTGATAATATTTTTCTTTATTTATGATTATTAGTTGATATGATGACGAGTTATTAGAGCCATTTTTGGATGTGGCTATTGGATTCTATGCTTTGACACATTTATTATCAGGCTGTTTAACAATATATATTGTAGGATCGCATTTGGATGTTTGGATTGGGATTAAGCTAATTATCCAATCTGGTTTATTTAGGGATTTTAGCTAAAATCTGAGTATGATAAATTTTTAATTTCAGGTTTAGTGCAAAAAAGGTGACGTGAGGACTGCTGAAGGGAAGGTAGAATTATCGTAGTGTACCTGACCCGAATGCCCTCCTGGTATTATACTAAATATTCGTTTGCGGTGTTGCTTACCTTGAACCAGCCTTCTGATTTGATGCCATGTGCTCTGGCATCAACTGGGTCACCTTAATCCTTTTCGTTACCTTGGGCTGTGTAGCGCAGGTTTTACTTTCTTGATTGTATGGAAAGGACTGATAAGTGATCACATTTTTAGAGAGAGAGAGAGAAAGAGAATAACTGTAAAGGATCGTTTGCCTTTTGCTTTTCTCTTCCTTGGGCTGTGTGGCGCCTAATATTTATTGATTATATGGAAAGGACTGATAAACTTAATGACTTGGATCTACATCTATAGAGAAATAGGAATATTAAAGGTTTGTGCAATGCATGAAATCTCTTTCGGTGTAATACAATGTGTTGCGTACCTGAAAAATCAATTTAATCCGAACGATTCAATGACTCATGTCCAAGCTTAATCTGAAGCTTTAGATCAGTTTCATGTATACTATAAATAAAACGGGAGGTGAAAGAGTATTGGGAGGATTTTTTTTAAGGACCTTTTTGACTATTAAATGAATAAAATAATTTAAATAATAGATGGAATAAATAGGAATTATTAATATATGTAGATAAAAAAAATTTATTGGATCTAGTATGTCTGAGTGGGGTGGTTGAGGTCTATCTAGGCCATGTGGTCCTTTGAGAGTTAAGGGTTTTATTATTCATATCTTTTATCCCTTTAGGCCTACTCAAGCCTTATATTTGTTATGGGCTTGTTTAGACCATGTAAATGTATTTGGTCTGTTCAAGCTTTAAATCTGAGCTGGTTTAGTTTGAGTGACTTACTATGTTAGATGTTGGTGAGATGACCACAATATTATCATTGTAATAACAGTAAGCAGCAACACCATCTGGTTAAAACTTCAAGAAAGGGACCTTGAGTAGGCTTTGACGACTAGTGGTAGTGCCATTTTGCATCTGTAGGTGCCGAGTGAGGATTGCTAGTGCTGAGAGAATGAGTACCAATGCAGCTATAGGCACCGTTGGCGCAAGGAGTTGGATGGCAGTAGAAGCAGCTTCAAGCTTGGCACAAGCCTGGCTAGTATTTAGGTGGATGTTGGAAGTGCAGGTGCTGCCAAGCCTATTAAGGATCCCGGTAAGAAGCTGGAGGCACATGCAAGGCAGCACAGGGAGCAAGATGACAGTCGAGGTAGAGTTGAGCCTGGGCATGAGCCTGGCTAGGGCCCATGTGGTGGTTGGGTGCCATCCAGCAGCAACGGGGCCAAGAGTCCAACAGTGGCAACAGCTTGAGCCTACTGGTGAGGTGGCGAATGGTGCCAATGTGTGTTGGTAGCGGCATACTTTGCCTTGGGGAACAATGAAGTTGGCACTAGCGATGACAGGCGTCCAGCAGCATCCTTGGTGATGGAGATTGGCATGGCTGGGCAACTATCCAATCTCTCTCTCCCTCTCATCATTTTGTCCTTTTTTCTTTTTCCTCCTTTCTTCACTATCTTTTTCCTCCCCTTTTTTGACTTTTGGGTCCCTCCTTTAAATAGTGGAGGGTTCGCTTCCTGATTAGACAAGTCAAGTACCTGGTAGCACTCTACATTCAGCCTTAACTGCTTGTAGGGTGCTTGAAACCTATATGGCCTAGTGCCAGGTGCACAGGCAGGTATATTCAATTGGCCAGTTTATTATGGGCCCATCTTCAATCGTCTATTTATCCATCCAAGTCCTTTATTTTCTCCCATATGTATTTATTTTTATCCATATAGGTAAATTATCACGGGTCCACTTTATTAGGATCCAATACTGGCCCCCATCCTTTGAGGATGTATTTTGGACTCAAAGGCTATTATTTTTATATTCTTTCTCTTATGTCTTAAATTCCTTCTCTTCTATAAAAGATTTGGGGGAGTTACATCAGAGGTACAGTATCTCGATGGAATATGACATGACAGTTTCTAGAATGAGTAAAAGGATATTCGCATCTCTAGCTGGTTACATAAATGTCTACATAGCCAACTTGAGGGCAAGTGTTTGCTTTCTTTTGGCTAGCTCGGAAGTTGGAGTCTATTCTGACTGCCTTAGGCATTCTTGGTGCGGCTCACATCTTCTTGATGGGAATTTCGTTTATGTTATTTACTTGTTCATGGCATATCTAGCTCTCAGGCGTCCGACTCTGGCTGTCATGGAACCATGGTCTGTGCTCCTAGATAATTAGCAATGCCATCATTATTAAATTATCCAATCATCAAACAATACATGTATAATAAGGCTTAGCCTGCATATGAGGTGTGGTCTCCTATCGACTCTTTATTCCTGTAAGGACTATAGTCAACTTTTTAACCGTTTCTTTTTGAAACATTCCATGGTCCTTTCCCATCTGCATAGACCTTTGCAAGCTTATCCAAGTTTCACCCTAAGGATTGTTTTTGTATTTGCGCTAGTTATCTATCTCTTGTTCTCATCTCTTGTGATAAAGGTTTCAAACCATTGATTGCATCAAAGAGAGTTCTGGATCTATGGCTTCTTGAGCTTGGATTTCTATAACTTATCTAAACTTCCTAATTAAGCCATCCAAGTGCCTTGGTGTAGGGATAATTCTAGCCTGGTGTGTTTTGGCTGAAAATACTAGGCCTTTAGTAGGCATTGTAACCTTCGGCACCCCAGCACGTTTGTTTTCCTAACATTTTGATGATCCTAATTGTCTGGGGGACCTTGCGGTTGCTATGTAGCCATTGTCCCATGGATTGGCTAATAACCCTGTTTAACCTGTGTGGACCTTCATAAATTTATTCAAGCCTTGGTCCAAAAATTGCATGGACGAATAGTGGCCAGCGTGCATTTCTTACACAAGAATATGGCTTCCATAGGCCGGATTCATGTCCAGGGTTGTTGCACACTGACTCATTGTCAACCAGGCTATAGCCTATTTTCGGTTGCCCCATCTCTTACATGCTCTGGACTCAATGGGACTTTTTGGGCCATCGTGGTTCTTGTCTTTGTTAGGGGTGTTTTAGTTCGAGGTATCTCTTTTAACTGAGAAGAATATTAGACGTTGGAGTGTAATCCTTTACTCATTTGCTCCTTGCATTCAACCATTTTGAGACTCACTTTAATAGCGTGACGTGTGTCTAACCTAGGCAGCTGAAATTCCACCGATTTGGAGTAGCATGAGCTCGGCACAAGTCCGAGGATCACGGAGGCATCCACATGCACGACCTTTCTCTGACTTGCAGTAATAGATGCATCAATTTTGTCAGCTCCTTCCAGCAGCTGTGCTGCCCCTGATGGAGAGTGTTGGTGGCCGACACAATTGGCGACAAACTCAACAAGGGTGACCAGCAGTGATGCCATCTGTGGTGTTGGTTCTGGTCGCATTGGCAATGACCTTGTGACATCTGCAGCGACGCTCATCAGCAACTATTGATCGCAGCACGCCATGCCCGTGGTGGACTTAGGCCTAAATATGAACAGGGACAATAGCGATAAAAGCTCAGATGTTGCCTGTCCCTCCACCCTACCAATTAAAACCCTTGCAGCCAGTTGAGACCGTGTCAATCACTGAATTATGATAAATTTGGTTGAAATATTTCAATGGGTAAAATTTATGTATTTTTATAAACAAAAATAAAAATCATATTAATTAAAAATAAAATAGAATTAATTCAGGTTTTATAAAATTTAATAATTTTTCCACGCCTCGGAAAAAGGATGACCGCTCTATATCTCAATGCATCACAACTTGCCATGTCATCTGTTTTCGTAAAGATTTGGCCGAGACAGGAGCGAGTGGATCTTGTTTCTCTGAGGATCAGGTATGAGTTTACCTTTTCAATTTTGGGCTGTAATATTAAAAATTTTAATGTTTAAATTTTAAATATTAAATGATATTATTTAAATAATTATTTTATTAAAATGTTTAAATATTAAATACTTTACTATTTATATAGATATTAATATTATAAAAATTTTCAAATATAATTATTTTTAATATTTTTTATATTTGAAATTCAATCATTAAAATTTAATTTATTAATCTCTTTAGAAAAATTACGAATATACTCCTCTCTCGTCGTCTTGCCCAATCTGAATCCGAGTGATCCCAGTACTCCTTAATAAGAACAAGAACGAAATTGTAACTCTATTAAAAATTTATAACCTCTCACTCTATCTCTCTCTCGTCAACAAAAAGTCAAAAGCAAAATTATATTCGATTTTTTTTTTCACTCTCTCTCTCTCTCGCTCTCTCTCTCTCTCTCTCTCTCTCTCTCTCCTCAATCGTTTTCTGGATTGGAGGCTTGTAGAGAGGGCCCGCCTCCTCTCCGGATTGGGGGTTGCTACTTCTCCCTTTTGGGCCGTCGGATCAAACTGACGGCTCAGATTTTCTTTTTTTTTTAAGGATAGAAAAACGTATCTGGGCCGTCGATTTTAATTCTAATGATCCGACGGTTCAGATTTTAAAATACTATGTGCCGTTGGATCTTTAACACGTGGACGGTCGAGATCTATCTTCAATATAAAAATAAGAAATATTAGGCCGTCGGATCTGCGACACGTGGACGGCCCAGATCAAGCTTTGAAAATTTTG
>JAOVVI020015281.1:0-11230 GCA_028571085.2 Nepenthes alata | reverse complement strand
ATCACAAACACGTGCGTATATATAGAAGGGTGATATCTCAAATATCAACGCCTTTTTCCCTGCTAGGCTGCCTCTACGGTCTGCCGAATGCGTTGATGGTTTTTTTTTTTTTTTTACGCGATTAATTAATTGGCCTTTACTTAGAGAATAGGTAACGTTGAACTGCAACCCATGTGCTATTCATTGCTTTATTTTAGAATGACATTAATTTTTTTAATAAATAAATAATTTCATAGTCATTCAATATTTTAAAAAGACCTCTCCAATTGATGGTCTCACAATAAAAGGGTATAGTCCAAACCCAGATTTTGAAATATAAGGTGTTCGGAATGATCGAGTTATCAAATAATGGACTGTCAAAACAGACCGAATTGTCAGTTAGACAAACTATTATGCCAAAATAAATTGGTAGACAGACTAACTATCAAGAAAGTGAACTATGAGACATGATTTGGAAAAAAAGTTTCTCTATCCTAAATCCAAAATCAAATAAAGTTGTTAACTAAAGTCAGAGAAAGTCACGCTAGCCGGCAAACAACATTAATAGCGTCCAAAACTTATCATTTTGAGGAGGTTATAGTCATGATGTTCTAGGCGGCAGGTAAGATCTTGAAATTAAGATGTTGCACAACATTAAGACTAAATTCAACGAAGCTGTCCTCAAAACTCTCATAAGCCACTTAAATTTATCCGATGTGTAAGATGACAAACACACTTATATCATCAAGAGTAATTAAATGGATTGAATAAATACATGGATAAATCAAATAATTATTAAGAATAAATAAGGTTAGTAGTTTTTTAGTAACAATTTTGTTCAGTTACTAAATCACTTGCAATAGATATTCAAGGTCTCTATAAATACAGACTCCCTAACATAAAAAATGACATCTTTTGCTTTATAGAAAATCCATCTCATTTGAAGCATTTTCAATGGGCACGTGTTTGTTACATAGTCTTACAACATTTAAGCATGTAAGAAGAGAGATCTGGAGTTGATCATCCAGAAAATAGTTTACCTCACAAAAAATCCTAAGGCAATACGAGAAATTTACTCATATTCTTTCTTTTTACTTTACTTTCTAGTTTGATTAGTGTAATACTAAGTTAACTTTAAATATTTATTAAGATAGCTGTCTTTCAAACTTGTAACCTCTTATTTGAATTTCGGTATGCAAAATATAGGTCAAAAGATCCACGAGCTAAATTCAAAAATTTTCTAATCAAATTTGAATTTGCAATACACATTACCAAGTAATAAACACATAGCTAAACTTTTAAATTTTGTCTGAAAATTACATAAAATATCCATGCAATAAAAAATTTTATAGAGAATTATACATGATATTATCCGAATTGTTGAATTCCCCCCAAAAAAAAAAAGGAGGTTAGAGTTCTAAATAGAATCTCGTATCAAAGAACCCAAATAAGATAAAAAGACCGCCTCCCATCAAAGGAATTAATTTATTTATATTTGAAAATAATGATGCCCAAATCAGTAAAAAGATAAAAAAAATCAGATCCGTTTACGTGACATAATAATTCTTATGCGTCCGTTTGCCAGCCTAAGTATCGATATCAAAATAAAAATGAATCACCCAATTATATATTGCTCGAACCATAATCAAACAATAATCATAAGTATTTAAACCGGGTTGGATGCAAACATATATATATTATTGTTGTTTGTCCTTAATAAATTACAAATCTAGTTCTCGAAATGAGTTATTGTCAGCTAACCTAAATACATTTTCATTGTTTCTTCTCTTATCGATTAAAATTGATTACACTTGTATTATGAAAAACCTGAAATATAGTTTGACCAGGGAGCTGATCATCTTGTTAGGTTTCGGGTGTTGAAGCTTTGCTTGTAAAATTGATAACTAATCTCCACAGAAATTATTTTTGAACCATTTGTTTGACCCGTAAAAAAATAATACTATAACGTATAACATAAAATAATAATTACAAATAATAAGATAAAATATTTTACATAAAAAAAAAGTTTAAAAATGAGAAAAAATGACATGAGACTATCAGTTTGAAAAATATCAATTATGCGTTGAGTTTGTATAACAAAAATCACTAATAAATATAAAAAAATAATACCTTATGATAATAAATTTGAGTAATAGAGAATACAATATTAAATAAGAAGAGAATGATTAGTAAAATAATCCTTTTAGTAATAATAACAAGATACCCAAAGGCGATGGATAATAAAACACATGATTTGAATCCCAAAGGGATGAGTAAATCTTTCTCATTTTTCTATTCTTTCTCTTCCTATTCTATTTCTAAATTTGTCAATACTCAAAGACGAAATTTTCGCAATGAATATTCTAAAATCATATCAGGGCAATTTATAATAGTAACGTCGTGCGATCGCCCTTCAAATGTAATAGTTTTTGACAAATTATGTTAATCAGGCACATATCATGCGCTTCTTCTCTGGACAAATAGTGCACGTACTTTTATTAGATACCTATTATGCACTACTTATAAATTTCTTTTACTCGAGCTAATTCTTCTACATATCAAACGTATTATTAGATGACATATAAATGGATGTGGTGGCCGATAAATTTTTTCTCAAGATCTTGTGGCGGCCATCACTATCCCAAAAATTATTTGGCATGATTTAAACTTTCTTCTTTATATCATTTTTGTCATTACGTTTGACCCATTATCTTCAATCTGGAATAAAATGATGAATTCTTTCAAATATGAATAATACTTTGATTGTCACAAAATAATACAGTCTACTCTTACTTGAAGTCAAGTTTTCAAATGAACTTCCTCATTTATAATATTTCCTTACTTTCTTTACAGTAATGAAGTCAGCTTTGATGAAAGTCACAACTCCTTCAGTAATTATAATCTAATAACTCAAAATTAACTTCTATGATTCAATGTTGTCCGTCGCATTAATGTTAGAGTATCCAATCAAAAGAGGCTTACCATTATCAAAGTGCAAACACACTGTGGAATTTTTAAAGATATCTTAGTATCTATTTTACCATGGACAAATGTTCATTTTCAAAATTGGAAAGGAATCAACTAACGGTTCTTATCATATAAGTTATGTCCAGCTTCATACATGCCATCACATATATTAAACTCCCAACGGTTAAAAAATAAGGAGCATGTTTCATACAGACTTTCTCATTTTCGGAGAAGGACTTGTCGAGTGCTTAAATTGAAATTCTCACTAGTTTAAATTTCTTTATATTAAAACGTTGAAACACATTTTTTATTTAACTTTTTTAGAACATTTAAAACTTCTTTACTTTCCCGTCATTAAAAATCCCTATACAGAGAATTTATTTTGCTGATCTTAAGTTTTTTATAGCAAAAAATTTTTCAAATTGTTTATTCAACTCATCAATCTAGGAGGCATTACATCCAAAAATAAATTTATCTTCAACATAGAATAAGATGATAGCATGGTCCTATTCTAAAAACTTTTAAACGAAGACACAATGATTCAAAATAATCTTTTGGTAGGCTTAATCTAGTATTACTAAGTTCAATTTCTTGTTTGTACCATTACCTAATGGCTTGTTTTAGCCAGAAAAGGGTTTTTTCCAAGCGGCATACAAGATACTTCTTTCATTAATTCAAAATTCTCCTAATTGTTTCATAAAAATTTTTTCCTCAAGATCGTCATGAAGAAAAGCTATCCACACATCTAATTATTTAATATCTAGATCAACGATCATAGTTGATCCGAGAACAACTCCAATGAAAAATATCTTCATAATAAAAAAAAATCTTCTCAAAATTAATACCCTTCCATTGGTTAAACATTTTTACAATAAATCTCAATTTATACCTTTGTTGAGAGGTTATTCTATTTGAATTTTAAGCGAAAAACTCATTCTTTCTTCAATATTCATTTACCTTTAGATAATTTAGTCAGCTCAAAAATATAATTTTTACACACAAATCTCATCTCATATTATATGAAATCCATCAACTCCGTTTTATGTTCATCTTTTATAGTTTCATTAAAGTATTCAGTCTCTTTGTCATTGATAAGTAGTACAACTCATCAATAAATGATATGAGAATAAACATAAATTTCTTATTGATCGTCAAAATAGGATGGTCATCGTAGGCCCAAAATTTCATGATGGACATAATCATGAGAATTTTCATCAATATCAACATCATTCACCTTTGATAAACATCTTCCACTTTATCAGAGGAAAAATCTCATGGTCTCCATTGCTTTAATGACCACCTGAGTATCATCTTCAACTTGGATGTGTATTGTTGTTAATATCATGGGATTCGTATCGCAAAGGTGATTGTTGTTGTTGTTGGGATCACATTCTCCACTTTACTAATGTCTTTAACAGTCTTGCATTTAACAAACACCATATCTATAGACTTCACAAACTTCTTATTTACTAAATCATAGAATTGATAGTTAAATTTATCTTTTTTATAGTAAAAAAAGATGTATTGTCGCATCTTCACATCAAGTTTGGACTTTTTCGTTCTCGGAATATGGACAAATAACTTGTATTCAATTATGTAAAAATGATTGTAATATACCTCTTTTTTGAATCACAATTTATTGGACACATCTCCATTCAGGGTATCGTTAGGTGAGAGGTTGATCATATAAGTCACTGCATTCAAGGCTTCCACTGTAAAGCAAGTCAGAGAGCTTTACATCTGAAAGTATACAATGGATTCTCTTAATCAATGTCTGATTTATCTTCTCGGTTATACCATTGAGTTGTAATATCTTTCATGGGTTTTTTTGGTATCATATCTCACACGAATGACAAAATGTATAGAATGTTTCGATGCATTCTTATTCATTGTTACTCCAAATGTACCTTTACTTATTCCCCATTTACCTTTCAACTAAGCCATGAAATTGTTTGGAAACATGTTGGGCTTGATCTTTCGTCTTTAAGAAATATAATAAATTTTTTTTAGAATAATTATCAGCAAACATTATAAAATATTGTGCACCATCAAATATTTTAACTTTAAGAAAATCACATATGTCGGCATATATGAGTTTAAGATGATTCACCTTCTTTATATATTAGTTTTTATAAAATAAAACTCTTTATTATTTTTTAATTATATAGTAAGAACATATCTTTAATTTTACCTCCTTTATATCCAGAAGAAGGTTTTTCTTCATTAAGAAAATAATGCTGTTCAATGCTCCCAAGCTAACAACAGCCGTAACTATGTACTATGTACTTTGAAGAGCGGACAATATAACATGTTGATATTTCAGCGCGGGATACATAGTATTTTTCTGACTAGTGTATTTATTGTTGAGTGATATTATTAAGTACTTATAGGCATATTGTTATTTTTAAAAAATACATATTATCTATTTACATATATGTTAATTATATATTTTAACGCCTCATAAAGACTGACCAATCAAATTTTTTTCATTCTTCAATCAAAAAACAATAAAGTAACTCTTTAAAAAGACAGTGATTATCAAAATATTTATCAAATTATTATAACTAAAAATATATATTTATATTTTTAAAAAATAATTATTAAAATAATATAAAAATAACATAATATAATTAATAGAAAAATGACTTTTATTTGAATTATATATATATATATATATATATATATATATGAGCTATAAGATAATTATTGATGGGTGTTAATACAAATGGCCCAATGAAAAAGTTTACTTTTATAAGTTTGGCCCATGTATTAAAGAGGTCCAAGAGGCTTTTTGCCCAATAAAGGGACCCATTTAACGGTAAAAAATGAGTTAAAAATAACTATTGAGCGCTTTTTTCTTTCTCATCTCAACGACCTTAAACGACAGTTAAAATGATAACATCGATCAAAATTTCTGGGCAGTTTCTTGGGCAAATTTTTTAGACGATTTTCTTGACAGTTGACAGAAATGGTCAACTGTTTCATAACAACTATAAAAAATTCTCATTCTAATAGGAAAGGAGGAAGATGAAAAAAAATAAAAAGCCTATAAGATTGTCTGAAAAAAAATGTTTCTTTTTCTTTTTAAGAGGCTTCTAAAAAAATGCAAATTCACATATAAAGTTAATTTGTACTTTATTTCTTCGTTATAAAAAGTAAATATTGATTTAAGCGTCGAAAAATATATCGAAGAGTTAATCTCGTCAATCTTTTGACCATATTTTTGTATTGCATAGAATTTAAATTTGAGTGTAAGGAGACCAGACCGATTTTTGATAGCATTTGAATTCTTAATCTGTACGTTAATTTAAATTTGAGAACATAACAATTATAAATAGTATAATATAAGTAGGTGGATCAATTAATATTTTACAAACATTAATAAAAAAATAATATAAAGTAAAAGACTGTGATTATCAAAATATTTATAAAATAATTATAATTAAAAATATATTAATTTTTAAAAAATAATTATTTAAATAATATATAAATAGCATAATATAATTAATAGGAAAATGACGGTTCAATGTATCATATGATTTCGCCACGCTGGCTGAAAATTATTGAGAAATAATCGTCCTTGATGTTTAATAAGCGTGTCCTTGATGTTTTCAGTCACCCATCATCAGTCACATCACAATTTTCCAAGAAATTATGAAATTATAAAATAATTGGAGGAGGAAAATCTTTTAATATCTAGGCATAAATTGTTTTCTATAAATTTATAATTAAAATATATTTGCTTTTTTTTAAAAAAAAGTTTATATATAAAAAAAAAATAGGTTATTTGTGGCTAGTCGTTTTTGACTAGCCGTGTTATCTGTGGCTTGGCCCATCACAATCTATGGTAAATAGTTTTAAAACATGTTTTAATTGTTGCCCTGTGTCCTTGGCGTGTAAAAAAAGAAATAAAATAGCATACAAAAATGAAAATATTTATTCTACTATACTATAAATAAGAGATTATATTTAAAATTCTAATTATTTTGAGCAATATAAATTTAAAAAAAAAAAGAAATGACAGTATAAATATAAACGACAGAATAAGGAAAATTTGAAGAAATAACTAAGTTGTTATTGATAACTTTTGTCAATTTTTATAAAATATAACTTAAAATATTTGTATCCATAAAATAAAATAAAAAATATATTTATTTATAATGTTAATATTTTTTTTTCCTCATAGTCATGTGTCCGAACATAACGTAGGCCTTATACCATGCTAGGTTAAAAATTTTAACATGATGGGACATCTAATACGACATAATTTATTTAATATTATTCATATTCGTTGTAGTAGATAGTGATAGACCAATAATGATACTTTAAAATTTAAAAAAATATTTTAAAAGATATAATTTAATCCTTTATTTCCTTTCAAAAATATAAATTATTAAGTATATATTATTATATTTAGTTGAAAACCAAAAAAATCTATGTATAGTTATCCACAAATTGTTTTTTCTTGAATGATGTTGCTAATTTGTTATCAATTTTCTACCAAGCCTTACACGTTATTTTGTAAATATAAAAGTAAAGTTATTAGCATTTATTATATCTAATTTTAATATTTATTATTTAAATACGTATGCATTGTATTTATTATCTTTTTATCTTCTAAAATAAATACTACTTATTTGAATATAATTGTTATATGTATTAATTGCAAATATTTTAATGACATTTAAAAATATATGTATTTTGTTGTTGTCGTTTGCTGATGGTTTAGAATGGGCCCCAACAGGGAAAATAATTAAAGAAGACAACTTGAATTTGAGAGGTACAAAACCATGTGACGGTTCCTGTCAAATGGACATTCAAGATGCGTAGTATCCGAAGATCAAATATAATTTAAGATATTAATCATTAATTTGACTATAAAAACATTTCTTCAAAAATAAAAAATTAGTTTGATTAAAAAAATATTAAATACAGAGTGATTTGAAAGAGTGTCTAATAATTATAGGAACAATATATAAACATTTTTGGGGCACATTTATCACATTTGATAAGTGTCAATTTTTATTTGTTTCAGTCTCATGACGTCTGATGAACACTCATAAAAAAAAGTATACTTAAACTTATTAATTTTTTATTGTTAAATTTTTTAAAACACTCATATTAATAGTTATTTGAATATTCATGCATATAATATTTGTTTACTTCTTTTAAAATTATATTGTGTATATGTTAATTTTGCTTTCATTCTACACAATTTTAAAGAGTTGTGACTTAATTTAAATATGTTTATATTATAATTTTAAGAATTTATCTTTACATGTATATATATTTTATATAAGTACTTGATAAGAAAGTTTGCTTTAATTTTGATATAAATAATTTTTTTTTAAATATGTGCAAAAATTTTAATGTGGAGCCTTTTTCATTTTGATTAATTAAAATTTATTATAAATAATTGATAAAATATATCTTAACATATTATTTATAAATTAAATATCAAATGTAAAAGTAAAAATATGAGGACGATGGCCTAAGACTTTATAGAAGCAATCATAGTCAAATATTTGATATTTAACTTTTATCGAAGAAGCCAATGTCGAGTTTTGTATTCTTATATTTTTGTATACTTTTTGATTTTTTTATTGGCATTTCAACATTTTGTAGTACTTTTATCTCTTATAGTTGTTATTATCTATTTGTATATTTTATTCATAAATATCCGCGTATATAAATTATATATACTTGATTGGATGTTAGGTTTATTCTTACTATCGTTTGCTAATTTGTTAAGCTAGTGGGCTCGGATATTATCTACTAGAGTTTCAAACTTTGGGAGAACATTTACGAAGAATGGGTATAAGGATAATGTTATCTTGTTTTGAAATAGCTATGGTTTAAAATGGGTTTTGTCGAGTCCTATATTTTGGCGGCCGGCGTATCTATTATCTTAGATTTCATATTTTTACAGGTTTGATACGAATGTCTTTCCTTATTGTTAAATATTTATTGATTGTGTATTGGGCTATTTTGGAGGCACTTTTAGGATATATTTTTGGGATCTTGGGCTTATTTATTTATTATTGAAATTATTTAATTGTATCACTTGGTAAGTCAAATTATAATGATTAATTATTTAATTATATTTTTGAGATAAAAAATGTACGTGGTATTCAATTAATACATGACAACTACTCCTATTCTCGAATTAAATGCATAAAATAATTTAAATGTGTGTTTCTTAGAATTCAGGTAATTCATATGCATGTCTCCTGTTAAATGTGTAGGATGCATATTATAAAAAGTAATTTTTGTATCAAAACGAGAAAATCTTATTGATCGATCGAATGTTACATGACATTTGGAATGAAATAGTTTTCTGGAAGAAGAAGATATTATTATGAAATTTACTATTCTTCATAAGAAAAGTATAAGAAGTTAAATTTAAGGAGTTATTATTATTATTATTGTGGACCGGAGAAGGGATGCCAAAACATCTGTTTTAACTTTTTCATAGGCGTCGCCCGGGTTTGCCTTAACCAGACAAAAACACGAGGAAAAGCATGGCACGCCAGCGCACCACGTTTATTGAGTTTCAAAATTGAAGATATAAAATTATTTTATATATTATTAAAAACTATACATTTCATCAAAGACGAATATGATAATTTGAAGGATTATGCAGCATGAGTGAGAAATAAGCGAGCACGTGATGATGATGCAACATTACAGCAAGAGGATGTGGTTGGCCGGAAAACAGGTTTTTCACACGGTCATTTCACATGTTGATACTCTGAAAGTATGTCTATGATCCAACGCATATCATTAAATACGAACCACTAACGATCAATGAAGATTTGACATACATCGAGGAACCTATTCAAATTTTCGGCCTTAGAGATTAGGTATTTCTGACAAAGACTATTCCATTAGTGAAAATTTTATAGATGAATTACTCGTATTAAGAGGTCATATGGAAACAAGAAGATGAAATTTGGGACAAGTACTTGCACTTATTTCTTCATTGAGTTATGTAATTTCTGTCAAGTCTCTAAATTATATTATTCATAATTATTTAAACTAATATAATTAAAATTGAAGTCAAAAAATGTGAGATATTAATTCAAAGAATCAAAATATGGGCACAGATGGCTCGCACGTTGAATGTAGGATCGAGGCACTCCTTAAGCACAGAATCACGAAAGTATGGCCACAGGGCTCTCAAGGCACCCTCGATACGCTCCATCAGCGTAAAAATGCGAATTCATGCACTCTAGGCTTGCCGTAGGCGCAAAATTTAGAACCTACCCACTTGAGGCCCGCTCGTGCTTGAGGCGCCTAAAGCATAACCTTTCCGCTAGATACGTGCTCAACTCAGACTCGACCGCCAGCTAGATTTATACAGACCCGCACTCAAAAAACCATTATTTTGACGACAATGTTGAGAAGAAAAGAAAGACAGAGACGATAATAAGAGAGAGGATAAGAAAGAGGAGGCTCCAATAGCTTGTGCACAAGTGTTAATATTGACACACCTTATATGTGACTATATTATTTAAACTATGCATGAGCGTCCCATAGATGCCTATTATGCATACTACTATTACTTAAAGTATGCATGAGCATAGAAATAGATGTCAATCAGACCCTGGACCTAATTATTCTTAAATTTTTTTAAAATTTTATTATATAATTATTGTTAAAATTAACTCAATATATATATTAACAACGTCATAAATACAAATAAAATATCAAATATTGCAACTCCTGACCAATTTTATTTTTTTTAAAAAAAGTACTTTGGAAATTCTATGGGAAGAAGATAGAAATTTTAATTTTTTTCTGAAAAAACTTTATAAAAAGCATAACAAATACTTTATAACTTGCTTTTAGAGTTTTTTTTTTTGTTCATATTTCCGGATAAACCCCAATAAAAAACTATTAGAAAAAAATTTTATAAATAAATTTAAAGAATCTTTTAGAAAAATTTCAATTCCTGACTTACTCCTAAAAATTAAATTCTATAAAATATTTAGACTAAAAAATGAACCTTAAATCCTTAGATCAGCTACATGATAAAAAATAAAAATATTTTTTTTTTAGTTTTTTTTAATACTTATTGGGCTTTAAAAACAACTTTTTAGGTGGTCCGGAGGATAAATCATTCAAATTGACTTTTATATTATATATATATAGACAAAGTATTATGTGAATAAAATAACGATAAAAAATATATATATCAATTTTTTTATATTTTTTAATCTGCTCTCAATTTATATTGATTTAATTCAGAAAATTTATATTTATTTTTACCACTATTTTTCTT
>JAOVVI020015280.1:0-11230 GCA_028571085.2 Nepenthes alata | reverse complement strand
CAGGAGGCGTTGTGCTGGGATGTGTGATAGGATGCGAGAGTTACTTTGATTTATAGAAAGGGGTTTGGAGAGTTTTAGCGAAACAAGTACTTTGAAAATAGAATAAAATATATTTATTTTTCTACTTTTATAATGTCTATTTACATTAATTAAGGAATAAAATATTAAATGAGATAATGTAATTTAAAGATAAATAAAAAGTAAATTTATAATAGATATGGTAAAATAAATATTTTTGAGATGATTTTTTATTTGTTAATTGTAAAAAAAAAATTTATTTATTTATTTTATTTGGCTGATCAAAACTGATTCGTATATTGAATAGTCGAAGTTTGACCCTTGACATTTCAACAAACCATTTGCCCCTTATCTGGTAAGACTGGATGCCCCCCTGCTAAGTAGTCATCGTGCATCTAATTCACTGATGATTATTTCAAAATAAAAATAATTATCTTAATTATATAATTTTTTTTCAAACACTAACATTTTTAAAATATTTAATCTAACAAAAAATCAAAAAAATATTTAAATAATTTCTAAGATTTAAATCCCATGTACTAATTTATTTTTATCCTTTATCTAATGAACGTGAGACACGCCAAAGCTGCTACTATGCCGTTTGAAGATTAGTAAGTGCGTACATTTTGCATATAAAGACATTAATGGTAGCAGGTGTCTCATTGCATCCAAATGATTTGATTATGAAAAAATATTTTTTAGTTATTTTTAAAAATATTTTAAGTAATATTTTATTTATTTATATATATTTTTTGATAGGTATGATTAAAAACGGGTTGACCTAATACTTAATTGGATATGTGGCATTATGCCCAGATAGATAAGAGACTCAAATGCCAACGGTCTAATAGAAAATATCATAGAACCCATCAGACAATATCGTACGAACATATAAATTAAGAGATACGATCTGAACAGTCAAATATTAAAAGATCATAATAAACTATTTAATGGTTAGATACAGATGACGTTTGAGTCGATTCAATAGTTGATAGTTAGGTGATCTTGTAATTAAATTGAGACTATTGTTATACATGTAAGTAGCGCCCCTCATTACTGAAGTCGCCCAGGTCACCTCAAGCATAAACATAAAATCGGGGACCTTGTTACAACAATGAAGCCTGATTTTGTGACGGATGTAAATGGAAAAAAACTAAGATGATTTTTCATTTTAGTTTTCAAGTTTTTTCTCAAATTCTGACTTCAAAAGTAGGAGGAGATTCTGACTCGTGGCAACAAAGATACAATGTTTGCTCAAAACAGTCATACAATTAGGTAAGATAAGGGATGCCCTATGATACGAGGCAGGGAGAGTTGAGAGGAGTGCTCAGTCGACATTCAACTCAATAAGATATCAAATCACGATAATTGATGATATAAAATAAAATCTTACCAAATAAGGCATAAAATTAATAGAATCTCTGGGAAGGGGTGAGCATTATGAAGTTGCACCTAGCATCCCATCGGTGGCATGCTGGGATGCTTAAATTCAAACCCTGAGCATGGGGGGCTGGTGCGGGTACGATAAAAAATGAGTGGACTCAATACTCAATTTGATAGAGGCTCAATACTTAGGCAGATAAGAGACCCAAATGTCGACGATCAAATAGAATATACCACAGAGTCCATCAGATAATAACGTATGAACACATGAATTAAGGGATACGATCGGAATAGTTAGATATTAAATGATCATAATGGGCTATTCATTGGCTGGATATAAAGGACGATTGAGTCGATTCAATAATTGATAGTCAAGAGGTTTTATCATTGAATTGAGTCGATTCAATAATCGGCTGGATAAGTAACACCCCTCATAATTGATCCGAAGTGGTATCATACGCATGCATCGATTCTAAGCACCAACCAACCAAATGGTGCCTCTTACTATAAAAAACATCTCTCCCCCAAAAGAGGGAGAAAGGAGAAAAAGAAAACAAAAGCTACTCAACTAGACAAGCGGACAAAAAAGGCCACTCAACCAGACGAGTATACAAAAAGAAATATTGCTCTCCGTACACTCATCCTCATCCTTTTTAAATTCTTATATCTGCTTCCTAATATTTTTACATCTAAATAGAAAGATCACTAATTTGTGTGTTAGAGTATATACCGAGTAGTGAATCCCGTAATCTCTTACATCAATTTATTTTGTTATGTTGCGCAGAATCTAAATTTAAAATTATAAAGATCGGACCCGTTTACATTCAGATATCCAAACAAAATAGTCAGCTTTCTAATTTATATAATAATTTAAATTTCTAAGACTATCATTTTTAAATAAAATTATTTATATATAATAAAGGCATAAAAAATCTCAGTATTAAGAATATATTAAAAATTATTAAAACATATTCACCTAATATTATCATTTGATTATGATTGTCGTAACAGTTGAGGAAAAAAAATGAAAAAAAACTGGTATTTCTGGGGATGGTTGTGTCCATGACGAGGCATTTCAAATTTGAATTGGCAACTTAGAATGGACTAGTTGTGTCGGTGTGTATTGAGGTTTCGGTTAGAATAATATATCGATTAATTAGTAAGATAGGCTTTGAGAATATTGAAATTATTTTTAAAATATATTCAAATTGATAGGTCCCGGACTTATCGGTCGACTCCGAGTCCAAGCCCACGGTGAAAGAGTAGTCTGAAAGTTGCAACCTAGGAAAAGACCCAGGATCACGCAGCCTAGGATTGCCCATCGAGACATGGGTTGTCCATGCCGCCTGCCATACGTAGCCCATAAGCGTGCATTCCAACAACTCTAACTCGGCAGACATATCCATGTGATTATAACTTATGCATGGTCCTCTAGATGACAAACGCAAGCGCAGGCAACCAATCACTGCGCAAAGCGCTCCTGCAGCCTAATGCCGACAACCTGATCAGAGCTATGTGCGTATGTGAGGGGCTCTTACTATAATTGTTGAGGCAACTTGGCAAATCTTAGAGGAGAATCGCCTATAAGAAGGCAGTTGCAATATGACGCGCCTCACGATGACTCTGAAAAAGAAAAGAATATCCCTATACAGTCGGGGCCACCGTAATTGATTCATGAAATCACCGAGACAGACTCAACAAATCTATGTAAGAAATAGCCGCCAGCTGTATGTCCCAAAGCAAGTTTCACAGCCCCCACTCTACAAATATTTTCCTTAGTCTACAATGAAAGAGGAAGTCAATTTGGGCTTTTAGTCTCCATAGGAGAGGATTTGGCTAAGAGCAAAACTTTGGGGAGATGGAAAAACGAAAGGAGGAGAATCGCAGAAGAGAACTCTCTTTAAGCTCGCAAATAGAAAGAACGAAAGAGATGACCAAGGGCATGAGATGATCAGTTTGAAAGTTACCTCCCGCCAGAAGTGAATCCTTCTTTCTTACCAATTATCAATCCCAACTGACGGTTACGTATGTTTCATGCCAACTCTAAGCTCTCATGTTGCGTAGTCGGTGAAGACGACTCGTAAAGCAGGGCGCAGAGAACCTCCTCCGTTTGCAATCGGGGAAAGACTGGCGGGCAGACTTTCTCATCATCGTCAATGTCCAGAAATCTCTATCTCCTCTGGTTAGCCAACCATCTGCGGGTGTATTTGATAGTCAGTCACTTATTAACAAATGCATCACTCTTCTCTTCTTGCCGGAGCCTAATCCTTTATCTCTCAAATTCGCCCCTGATCGGGCACCTCCAGCGGAGTTCAATCCTCCATCTCTCTAAGCCGTCTCGCAGTTAGGCACACTTGTCGTAGCCCGGTCCTCCATCTCTCAAAATCGTCCACTTGTCAGGTGTCCTTATCGGAGCTCAATCCTCAATTTCTCTAAGCCGCCCTTAGTCAGACATACTTGCTGGAGCCCAATCCTCCATCTCTCAAAGTCGCCTCCTGGTTGAGCGCACTCAGTCGAAGCCTTGTGCTCCATCTCCAAGCCGTCCCCTGCCGAGCATACTTATCGGATCTCAATCCTCCATCTGTAAGCCGCTCCCTAGTCTAACACATCCAAACACTCAATCCCGCATAACATGTATCTCCTATTCTCTCAATCCTCGCATCTCTTTATCTGTTGACAAAAGATTTCTGATTCGAGTTATGAAAGATATATTGGAAAGTGAGTCCGACTAATCTTCTGACCTTCTATTTGTTAATTATTATGTACAGTATCTAAGTTCACAATGACGAAAACTTGACCAGCTCTAATTCGACCCGCCGTGAATGATCGAGTGATATTCTAATTGATACAATGATTCAGATCTCAGGATGCATCACAAATAATATTTTTTTATTTATTTTGTTGAAGGGTGATTAAATGATAACCGCTAAAATTACTATTGTCATAAATTATAAAAGATAGTAATTTATTTACAATTTTAAAATAGGAGATTATTGTAAGTGAAATAATGAAATCTACTATTATGGAAATAATAATTTCCCATATAATGTTAGGAAAAAGAATAATTAAACGTGTCGCATAGAAGAGCCGACCTTGTAAACTAATTGATAAGAACGATGATAAATTTATTTGATTATAAAATTTATAATTATAATGCTTTTAAAAAGCAAAGTTAGGCCAAAGGAGTACAATACCTAAAGCATGACTTCCATTGCTGCTTGGGGATTTGATTAGGTGAACTATTCACAAAATACTCTTTAAATATTTTTTATATATTTTATTGATATAATTTTTTTATTTATCCATATTTATATTAATAAATTTATATAAAAATAAATTTATTTAATATACACCGAATGATAATAAATATCTAAAAGGTAATTAAATAACAAAAATATTATATTATATATTTTAAATAATGGAAGATTATTGGAGATGATAATATCTTCGTTCAATGAAGGTGGGCCTACCATTTAGGGGCAACATTATTGATACTGTAATGTACATTATTAAATAGGTTTTAGACCAAATATGATAAGCTATTTATATAGTAAACACAAATATGAAACAATAATACTCTATTATATTATCAAAATTATTAACAACACTCAAATAAGTAACAAGCAAAATAATTTAAAATGCATGATGATGTGTCCCTGGTTCCCGAGTCATAGCACATATTAGAGAGTCACTCGATCTTCTACTGTTGGTCAAATTGGAATAGATTCAGTTTTCGTTGATGCTAATCTGGAACCTATGCGCCACAAATTATAAATAAGATGTTAGAAAATTAGCAAAACTTGCTCACTGATTTGTCATTCGACGCTTAAGTTAAAAATTTTTACAACTAAATACAAAGATGTAAGGAGGATGAGAATGATTGCAGTGATGCATGTTTTGGGGGAATGAGAGAGGAGGCTGAAGCTCCTATAGAGCGCTCGACGGGGAGCGGCTTTAAAATGGAGGATTAGGCTACGATGAGTACACACGGTTGACGGCTCATTAGGGTAGCACTCGGCAAAGAGTGACTTTCTGAGGAGAGAGAGCCATGCCGGGAAAGAGAGCTTGGTTCTTTTCTTGGCTCTTGAGTCTTGCTTGTGGGTGGTCTTTCCACTGGGAGTTGCCCAATCCCTTATCCCATGAGGGGTGAAGGAGTTTATAATGATTTTCGAAGAAGGTTTTTGCACTAAGGCGAACGATAGGTGTTCCACCAAGATTCACCAGCCTGTGTGACGTTGACGGGAGCCATCGAGTTAGGTGTCGTCTTGTAGCGGTAATGTGACCGTGGTTGGTTTGACTGCCGTTGGCCAGTGGGTACGACGATTTTTTATAGTTGACCACCATTACCATTGGCTAAGACCAGTAGTGTCGTTGTCTTCTACTCAGCCCGACTGTTGTCATTGAGGTGGAGGGTTGATTTTGTCGTGATTGGCTGAGCCGCAGAGGCTACTCCTTAAGGTTGGGCCATTGGTCATCCCTGGGCCTGTACGTGACAGACGGGTTGGTTGGATGGTTTATGGGCTTTGCTTTGTGTTGGGCTTCACTGACTAATGGGCTGACTATCGGATCATCCCACGTCGTGGTTGGATCAGCCCATGTTATGGTTAGACCCATCACTAGCCCCTCATATTGTGCAGTTGGGCCTTTCTAGTCTTCAGCATGTCAAATGATGGGACATTGCCTTCTATCACTGCTCACACGCCTCTTCCTAAGATGCTTCAGCCACCGATTTTTAACAGCAACGCCCCTTCCCGAGGCACTTTGCAGCCTTTCGTACAATGGTGTGGGGATTCGGTACTCTACTTGGTAAAATTCTGCCGTGGATCGAGGTTTGGCGTCGATTCCTTACCGATAATTGGTAGATGTGTCCTTTCTCTGGGAGCTTACTTTCCTCCTATTATGGTTATAAATGGAGGACTCTCTTATGTTTTGCTTCAAGGTTCATCTCTACACCAGCTAAGTGATGCGGGAGTTCGAAGGCTTTTCAGAGCCTTCGGTAGGGATCGGGTGGAGTCCTGGAAGATCCAAAAACGTGCTTCATGCTCACAGTGTCACCATTGTCTGACTATTCTCGTGCCATCCGAACCCTACTCCGACTGTTTTTGGGCCGCCACACTTGGCAGCTTGGTGGTAGGGTCCCTTCTTTCTTTCCTCCTCTGGTGGCTTTCGGACATCCCCTTCCCCTTCCGAAGGGATCCCTTGGGGCATGCATCATGTACGATCCTTTTTGATATGTGGAACTGGCCATGCCTTGACCTCTTCTCTGGCAGGTTGTCGCTGGGACTTGTTAGAGTTCTTAGAGTTCTTGGGTGGGAAGCTTCTTTGGTGTCGGTGGCGGTGTTTTGTTTCTCCTTCGGAGAATTGTTTACCACCGGCATCCCGCGGCGCCTAGTTTTTGGTCAGGCACGTTCCATGTTTGGGAAGGCAGGGTCCGTGTGGTGTTTGACTAGCAGCTGCCCTCCCTAGAAGTGTCTTCCTTGGACCCGTTTCCAGGCAATCACAGCCGATTTTTCGTTCCATGTGTTTTCTTCTACTCCATACTTTTACTATTCTAAGCCTTATACTTTGTAAAAGAATTCAATTAATGGAAAAATTGAGTATTTTCTTCCCTCTTATGTTTCTATAATCGTATCCTTTTATCTTTTTATTGTTGCTTTATGATTAGGGCATCTTCGCACCATTGCATATGACTTGACATCTGATAGTTAGTTGGGTTGCACTTCTGACGGCTTAGTTATTCGACAACTGTCCTCTCGATTGGCCCTCCCAGATGCTTAGCCGGGAGGTTGTCGGGTAGAACGTTGTCGAGTTGGCCTGAGTTGCGCGTGGCCTGTTTCCTATACTGAGTGACATCATGTGACGATGGCCACATCTTTAGGCCATTGGTCTCCTGGCAAGATCGTACTTTGTCAAGATGGCCACTTCGACTAATGTCCTAGCACTTCTGGAATTTGCGTGCTGTATTTATTGTTGACGGGATGGTTTAACTAACCATTGCTAATACTGGCGCATGAGAATTCGAGTTGTCAGGTTTATTTCGAGTGGCTTTGGGAAGGGTTGTGTCAAGGTGCCTTGTGGTGCCGACATGCATGGCTGCCATCATGAGGGTGGCCTTTTGACTTCCCTACAACGTCGTTTCTGGTTCTGGGTCTTCGTTGATTTAAACCGCGTACCCTTCGCCTTTCCTGCATTATGACTTCATTATTGATCCGTTGCGAGCTTCTCTTTCTTTTGTGCATCTCCTTCTTTTTCCCTTTCAATTATGGCCATCAACGATGTCATGAGGATTCTATCGATCCTCACCATTGAGGATGTTTGGTTGCTGCTCTCTCAATTTGTGGTTCTGGGGAGCATGATGTTCCTACTGTCTGGTGAAGATGGCAGGGCCTGCTTTCCATCGGAAGGCATCATAACTGTCTACAAGATCCATTTGTGAGGTGGACTCTTCTTTCCAGTGCCGGCAAATCTGTACGCAATCCTCACAACTTTCGAGGTGCTAGTGGCAAGGCACATGCCCAATGCCCTATGGTACATGGTGTCTCTCTGCATCTTCTCCCATTACCATGGTTGCAGTTTTACCATCACATTGGTGAGGAAGATCTCCACCTTCTCGCAGAAGGCTGATTGTATTTCCTTATCTCCCTACCCTAGTTTTAACTTCAGAGGGGTGAATCTTGATTTGGTCAAGTATTGGAAGGACCACTTCTTTTACTAGGTGACTCCTTTCAACTGGGCTGTCTCTAATGAGTGGGGAAAGGTGCGAGTCAGTATCACTAGATCCCTGGAATGGAGTGAGAAAGCCTAGGAGAAACCTCTGGTGGATCTGATCCTGGCCAATGCCGGCACTTTCTGTGAGAGGGGACACTAACTGACCTCAGATGCCTTTGCTGCAGTGGCGTGGGAGCTGGCACTTATGGTGACGCTGGTTTGTCAAAGGAGGCTAGGGATGCTTGTAATTTGAGAGCCTTTGAGTCATTCGTTGATGCGACGTTACTCCTCCTTTGATGACTTGTCTTCAGAGCTTACTTCTTTATCCAGAGAGGACAAGGTCGCACTGCAGTGGATGCAGTGATTTAGGAGTACATCGAGGGGGGCTTGCTCAACTTTTGCCTCCACCTCGGGGCCAGCATCTGCCTTCGAGGGAGCTGTGGCCATAACTGCTCCTATGCCGGATCTCGGATCCAGCGTCACTATTATTGGAGTTGAGCCGATCCTCGTGCTTGCATTGGTGCAATATGGTATCCCTGTTGACGCTGGACCTTGGCGGGAGGAGTAGTTGGCAGAGACCCCTGTTGAGCCGATAGCAGAAGTCGTAGCTGAGACCACAGCGAAGGCTACTGCTGGGTAGGCGTTGAAGGTTGACATCAGAGGGTTTGAGTCTCCTATCCATGCGGTAGAGGATGCCCCCTCGGTTGAAGGGGCGGTCAAGGTTGTGATGGTCATCGAGGATTCCGAAATTGCCAAGGAGCCTCCTTCCATGGTGATTGCTGCTACTGACGTGCCTCCTCCTGAGGAAGTTGAGATTGTAGAGGAGATTCCTTTGGGGGAGAAAGTCACCATCGGTGCGCCTCCCTTGGAGGTAGGTGAAGTCGTCGAGGTGCGTACTTCAAACCCCTTAGAGTCGAGGGCTCAAGTGTCGATGGTTGCTGTGGCAATCTCAAAAGAAACTACGGTGCATTCCCTCAAATTTCCAGAGTTCAAAGGCATCATGTCTGTTAACACCGAACAAGTTGTGGAGTTGCTCGAGCCAGGCTCGAGATGCCATCCCCCTGAGGCGCTTTCTTTAGTATAGGTACTCATTTAGTATCCCTTTATCCTTTCTCTGTTTCTGCCTTTGTTATTTTATTGTGCTTGCTGCTGGTAGGTTCAGGAGAGGGCTCTCCAACTTTCGATGGTCATTGGCTATCTCGCTTATGGGCATGTTAGTGCATTAGAGCACGGGGCTACGGTCGAGCTGGTTGAGGCCCTGGAGGATGAGGTGCACTCAGCCGAGGAGAATATTACTTCCCTTGAGGGATCACTTTGTGATTTTCAGGAGCGGTACCATCATCTCTATCGAAATTGCCTCTGGCTTAAGGGTCAGCTGAGAGCCTCCATACTGGTAGTGGATCTTGGGAAGGCGCTGAGGGTAAGTTCTGGGATGGTATTCACCTCTGTCGGTGAACTGTGCAGCTGGTAGACCGGGACTTTCTGGTCCCCTTGTTTCATTCGGCAAATGCTAGTGACACCCAGGTGTCAGACTTGCTTTTCTCTTCTACAGGGATGGGTGACCCTTCGTCTTCCCAACCGGGTGATAATCAACCGTCGAGCCAGACTCCACCAAGTTGCTAGATCCTCTCCCTCCCTCTTTTTTTTTCTTAAGCGGATGACTCACTTGTATATCCAGAACCGATTGTGATGAAACTAGTTGGGTCGTTGTGACCTTTGCGGTTGATTGCTTGGGTCGTTGTGACCTCTGCAGTTGATTGCTTGTGCTTCCATGTTGAGTTGCTTTCTCTTTGTTTGGTTGGCTAACCGTTGTAGCTATTGTTGCTGGGCTCGTCTAGGGCATGTCTGCCCAGTGGTGCTCGTTCCCTTGGAAAAGAAATGTCGCGACACCTTCATTTTGTGGGGTGCTCTATCCTGTAAGTAGGATGTCGTCGCACCCCCGGGGGTGAGCCTCGCTTGGGCTAGATGGATTTCATGGCCACAACAGTCGGCCCGTGGCAGAGTCATAGGACGTCGTTTGCACATTGCCATATTGGCGCTCAGTCCACTCCCAGGATGTCATTGCCCATGCGCGTCTAATTCGAGTCCGCCGACCATCATTTACTGAAGGTACTCTCTTTGTTGGAGGAAGGTTGTTGCATGCCCGTTGTAAAAGCCCCCTAAGGGTTTATCGGCCATTTGATTGAGAGACTCCAAGAGCCCCTAAGCCTGGTTTTTGACTGCCGTTAGGTTGCTTGGTATAGAACTAAGGTTTGAAGTTCAATCGCTTAATGAGTCATTGGGCTCGAGGCCGTGGTTCTTCGATCACCAATGGGTTGCAAAGTAGGCTAGGACGAATCCTGCCTGACTTTGGGACAGTTTGAGTCATTTGATTTGGTAAAATGACAAACACCCATGTAATCATATGAGCAAGTACGAATGAGTAAATAACAAATTTATTGATTAGAAATGTGGTATAGTTGCAAGCATTCGGAATGATGTGTGTGGTACTTATTTGGCTCAGCTAGAGCTTATTGGTAATACTTCTTGAGGTAGGCGGCATTCCATGTCCTTGGGATGAGCTTGCCCTCCTTGGTATGTAACTTGTATGCACTGCTCTGGAGGATTGGCGAGACAAAGAACAGTCCCTCCCAATTTGAAAATAGCTTGTTCCTATTGGTTGTTTTGCCAATTGCCTCTACACTCTGTAAAATGAGGTCCCCGATCTCGAGTTGGTGGGTTTTTACTTATAGTACCATACGATTCACTGCTAGTACACTGTAGTCTGAAGACTCATTGCATCTTTGGCCTCCTCAAGCAGGTCAATGTATTCTCTGAGCCTTTGAGAGTTGCTGAGGGGGTCAAAACTTTCAACCAGAAGGCTGGGCAGACCAACTTCTTTGTGACCACCCGAAGGCTAGCAACCACCTCTACCCATTTTGTGATGGAACATACTTTTTTTTTATTCCGTCATTCATAACACAAGATCACATATGCCATCTAGGACCCATATACTTTTAACCATAAGAAGTATAGCGGAAGTTTCTCTAACAGCTTGCGGAAATATTCATATTCATTCCAAAGTGTTCATTTCCGAATACATAACAAAATGTCTATCTATAAAAGCTCGTGAATCATAAAC